>JAOWBW010002959.1:0-46402 GCA_026119855.1 Campanula takesimana | reverse complement strand
GGGTAGGTAACCTAGATAGGCCAAGATGAGGAAATTTCGATAGATGGCCCAAGGTGTGAGCGATGGACCTTAGAGGTCGCCTAGATGCAATGCACATTTTATTTTGCGAAAAGTTTTGCATTTATTTACATCCTAAAATGGTTGGTCCAAGGAGTGTCCTAATCTCTACGTGTGGGTTGACACGGGTAGGATAAAGGTTCCCACCGCTCATGGAACGTACACAGTGAGTGGAGTAGACGAGTGACTCGAAAAGAGTACGACAGTAGCGTACAAATTCCTGCACATCGAATACTCCGGGTAATAGGGACCTGTGCAGTGCTGACACGGACTGTGGTAGTGTGTGGTAAAAACTAATTCTTTTTTAAGGAGAAAAGAGAGAAGTTTTTAATGTTAGGATGATGCAATGCAATGCATGAGAGAGAGAGAGAGAGAGAGAGAGAGAATAATGTACAAGGGAGCATAGCAGAGTTTTGTTTGACCCTAATACTAAGGCGAAAATAACAAGGGTACATGGTACAAAGGTACAAGGTACAAGTATTAACATGGCGGAGTACGCGGGTGCATGTGTAAACATGGCTTAACTGTAGGGGGCACGTGAAAACATGGCAGGTGTGTGCATGTGTAAACATGGTAGGTGTGTGCATGTGTAAACATGGCAAATGTGTTGCACGTGTAAACATGGCAAGTGTGCATGTGTAAACATGGCAAGTGTGTGCATGTGTAAACATGGCAAGTGTGTGCATGCGTAAAACATGGCAAGTGTGTGCATGCGTAAACATGGAAAGTGTGTGCATGTGTAAACATGGAAGGTGTGTGCATGTGTAAACATGGCAAGCATCATGATGTGACGAAAGTTGGACCCACTAAGTTTGAAAAAGTTTCAAAACAATCCCCAGTAGAGTCGCCACTGTGAATACCCCTTTCCGATGAAGCGACGCATGGGAAGTATCTTGTGATTATTTTTATTTACAAAAGGAATATTCTTAACGACATTAAATTATGAGAGTCGCCACGCCGTTTTAATTAAAGCCAAAACATTGAAAAAAGCATTTTTAGTGGGTTCGGGGGTCAAATTACAACAAGAGAAGAATATTGAACGTTATCACTCCTATTGCCCGAATTGATCGGTCTTTCTATCATGATGTGGTGTATGTAGTGTGTTAGTGATTTAGACCGGATCCGAAGATTGCCTACGTTCCTCTCAATGTGAGAAGCTCAGGTCAGCGTAGTTCGCACCTAATTAGAATGTGGAGAGAGAGAGTGGGGATCATGCATAATGAAGAGGGAGGAGAAAGAAACATGCAGGATGATCACATCCTAGAATAATGACTATGCCATCAATGAGATCTCAATGAACATTCATCACATTCATCATGGGAGGATTATTGATCATGGGAGTAATTACCTAAAGTTTAGGGTTTAGAAATAGTTCCTAGATCATCCTTGGTTGATGAACCCTAGATCACCATCGGCTATGAATAACATGCAAACATGAAGATCGCAACCCTAAATATAGCATAAATAAGGTTTTAATCTATGAACACGAAGAACATGCGAAGAACATATTATGAACATATGAATGAACATGCAAAGCATATGAAGAAACTATGAATAAACATGCAAGAACATGAATATTATGAAGAACACGTGAATAAACATATTAAGAATATGAATATCAAAGATCTACATTAAAAATAATGCAAGAACATGAAGAAAAAGTTAGAAAACTTACCTTTGTTGGCAAGAAATAAACTTGATCTCCTTGAGTGTTTGAATGCTTAATTAGGGAGAAAATTGTGTTTAAGAACTCTAAAATTCGGACTTAAAGCTCTCAAACCCGGATCCTAAACCAATGGAACGGAATTGGTTTATATAGTAAACTGAGGGGAAGATCTGACGGTCAGGATCATCCGGAGCAAGGTTGGCCGCCTGGCCATGATTGAAGACGGCGACAATGTTGGCCGCGTGGCCAAGGTCAGAGGCGCAGCAAGGTTGGCCGCGTGGCCAAGGTTGCGGGCTGACGTGATTCCTAAGCTAGGGTTTCTGCATGGTTAAGGAAACCATATTTTGACCATATTTAGGCTGTTCTAGAACAATGAGACATATTTTGGGAATCCGAGACAAGTCTTTGCAAGGTTTCTAATTCCTATAAAGTCCTTGTATATTTGGAAAGCCCTAATAAACTCATTTTCAGATCGGGTACTAACACCTTTGTCTTGTCACTCAAGGTCCCTTTTTTCAGCTGAGTTTCTCAAATAAAATCAACAACAGAACTTTTCCGTTAAATACACACACACACACATATGCACATTTTAACTAACTTAGGAGACTCGGCTTTGTCCGAGGCAACTTGAGAGGACGTAAAAACTCCTCCCAAGTTGTAACCTGACCTCCGAACCTTTGAACTCAAACCTTTGTCATTTTGTTGGGTTTAAAATTAACAAAATGTGGCGACTCCGTTAAATTTGACCGGTTCCCGTGTTTGGCGTTTCGCCCCATGCACCAATCGCGTTTCCGCGCGCGGGGCGGGATCCTTACAGTGGCGACTCCGCTGGGGAGTAGAGTGCTTTCGGACTTCTTTCTAGAAGGTCCGGGGGAATTCTTGTGTGGGTCAAACTCCCGTTCCCGTTAGTTGACTTCTTGCATATTTGTGTGTGTTTGATATTTCTGTTTGAACTGTTTTGAGTACATACGTTCTGGAAATACAATAAACTGGGGCTTGATGATCAGAAGTTGGAGAAACTGAGAAAAATCTTCACCCTCTTGCTTTAGCCGTACGGCTACTTTGGATAGGGGACAGAATGTTGCCAATTAACAGTTTGGTGCAGGGCTGCAACATTTTGGGTGGCCCTCTGCTTCTACTTGTCCAGGTTCCAAATTTACAGTCTTACTTGTGCACATTACCTGCATTCTTTTGGCCAAAACTTGGTTTTAAAAGGTAATAAAACTTGGTTATGCATCATCTTTTGTCAATAAAATGGTTTCCAAAACCTCGTCGTGCATAACCCCTTTTGTAAGGGTTTTCTAGAGTCTTCTCGTTGTGCACAAATTGCTTTGTACAAAAGGGTTTCAATGTAAAATATTTCTTTTGCGAAAATTTGATTCAAAATTCTTTGTTGTGCACAACTTGGTACATATACAAGTTTTGGTCTTTGTTCGCTTATATTCCTTGATTTGTTGTGTATAGATTGTTCAATCCATGCTTGTTCATACTTGTTCATATCTTGCTTATGCCATGCTCATGCTATCGAAAAACGAATTGAAAATCTCTCTTTTTACTCAAAAAAGGAGCATAGAATGACTTCACACCACGCGCACTTGACCGTGCACGTTCCAAATACCCTTTAAACCCAGGGTGGATGCCACGATGCAGCTCGTTGGGCGCTCTTGTTCCCTTCGATGCGCGCACGGGTCCATCCCACCTTCCCTTCCGAACCGAGTCAACCACACTTGTCCGTGACACACAAATACCGTGACTATGGTTGGTTTTTGGTCTAGTTCACGTTACCACATCCTTGATACGTGCTCAAAGCTAATTGTGGCCAAATTAATGCCCGAGTTGTGACTCCATGATGAAATGCAAGCGTGGCCTAACCAGCCTCCAACTCGTGTGTTAGTGATGACCGCAATTAGCAAGGGCCATGTACTAAGGATAGGGTGACACTGTGTCGTTAAGCCCTAATGAACGAGTTATTTTAATCATCCTTAAGCCCATGATCAAGGATCGAGACGCCTCATTCAAAATGAGGTCATGACGGAATGTCGGCGCAGCCTTCGGTGTAGCCTTCAGGGAAAAGTCTCGATTCCGACTGGGGCTTAACCATGATTAGGATGACCCGCATATTGGGAACCTTACGATGCACTAGACCCTAGGTTCACTTATTTCGATCGGTAGAAGCCGCGTGCCCTATAGGACCCTCGCCCGGGATAGTCCGTCCTGTGGAGCGTGCAATACAGGTGAAAAACGAGGGGTCTATAGGCGTAGTGTTGGCCTCCACTGATCCAGGGTTATAGAATAGCTGCGAGAAAGAAGAGCAATCTTTTCCAACCAATTAGGAATAAGACATGCCTTGAGAAAAATGAAATAATAAAGGTTGAGCCCTTGAATTGTGCACTAACGTTTGTTTATGTGACAAAACCGGCCGAGATAATCCAAGGAATAAATGATTTTTTAAAAAAAAAAAAGAGAAAAAGAGAATTGCTAAATTCATCGAAACGCTTGGCTTGGATTTCTTCCCCCTAAAGAAGAGTCAAACTTGTTATCTCCTTCGAGTCAGTGTCTCTTGTGTGTCGAGTTTTTTGTTTTACTTCAAAGCATGACTTCCCGAAAAATCCTTCCACGGTGCCCTTACTGTTTGTCGGTCTTGTGGATCATAGGAAGTGATGGAAGCCCGCTTTGAAGGCATCGAAAGGGTCATGAGTGACCTACAACAAATGGTGAGGAGACTGGAGTACGACTAGGGTCGTCTATTGGGAATCGTGGCTAGGATGCAAGAAAAGCAAGCCCCAAATTTGGAGGAAGAGATAAAAAAGATGTGGGTCAAGATGGTGCACCCATGTCTTCGTGAGCTTTTGAAAGACCGTGAGAATGATTGGCACCAAGAAAGGAAAAGCGTGAGGGAGGAAATGAACTCACAGAGTCGCATTCAGCAGGAAGACATGAGGAACGTCCAAGCATGCATGCACACAGTGGTGGACGCAATCCTAGATATCCGAGCCTATCTTAGAAATCATCCACGCTTGAAGAATCCCCCCATCGAGCCTCCCCAAAAACATACCCCAAGCGGAATCCCACTACCAATAAATAGCCGACCTCTCCCCATAGCTCCCAAACCTTCTTACCGCCAAAGGGCCGCACCATACCGTCTTTTCCGCGAATTGGGGACCCCAAGAACCTCACTACTTGATCAATTGCTCAAAGAGGGGAAAATCACTTTGCTTGACCCAAGCGTGATTTCATCCGAGCATCCCAGCCAGCGGTCCGATGAAACTCAATTTTATCGCTACCATCAAGGGGTAGGACACTCCACCGGGGCGTGCGACGCCCTAAAGGACAGAATCCAAGCACTCATTGATGAGGGTGTCATTACCAAACGAGGGGACAAGTGGGTCTGAGTCAGGGACGCAAGAAGGAGAGGAAATGAGGAAGAGAAGAAGTCGTTAGGAGTGGCCTAGTGTTTGTGTTCTAGAGAGTCTCCTAAATCCGTAGTGGATATAGTCTTTTGTCTTTCTTTTTCTTTTAGCTTTCCCAAAAGGCCCTGCGAGGCCAAAGTATGTAAAAAGCCACAATGTGGCGATGGTTGAGTCAATAGTCAAGTCCAAGTTGTAAAAATTGAGTCTTCCGTGAAATGAATTGTCTTTTACTTCTATTCTCCCTAGACTTGAGGCATTATTTGAAAAATTACACTAACTCTCGGAATCACTCCCATTAATGTGTCCAAATGATTGTTTTATCCCCGATATGATGAGTTGATTCCCCAAACATGGAAGTCAACAACGACTCATAAAGGGACGAATGGATCTAAACGTAAAAGGTACTAAATTCCAATAATTAATCTTAAGATGAATGAATGTTGTGACCCGTTGGCAGGAAGGAGACCATCAATGGCAGATCTTCCCCCATACACTACCCGATACACAACCCAAGACACATTTTGAGGCAAACTCCCGATGCACATTAAAAGCATCCCAAGACAATGAAAAGACGAGGACGTTGTTGCTTAGCCACCAAAGTTCAGCCATAAGTGCACATACAGACTTCCCGAAAAAAAATGGCAAAAAGAAATGCTCGCACAAAGAGCCCGTCCATATCAAAAGGGGTACGCCCAAAAGGGCCCATCTCAAAGAGTTCACCCAAGGCAAAGCCAGCAAGGACGTCCTCCGAGACAGCAAAAGATACCAACCCCGGCCAAGGGGGGCCCAAGAGCTGAACTACGGCGACCTGAGCTCCTCACATTGAGGGAACGTAGGCAACCTTCGGGTCCGGTCATAACACGAAATGAATCCCCCAAACCTTGGTCCTCCCAAAGGACCCGGTTCTTTTTCCCCGGTCTCATCAATGACCAATTCCCCGAATAACAACCGGTTCCCCAGACAATGACCAATTCCCCAGATAATGACCAATCCTCCCATAAACACTTTCTCCTCCCGATCTTGCCATTGATCGAATCTTAATCCCAATGGGTCATGACAGTTATGCACACTAAGGCTAATTACTTGAATTTTGACCTAAATACTAATCAAGATCCGTTCAAGCAAACATCTTGATTACATTAATTGAGGTTGATTCCGAATGCCTCAACAAGTCTTCTTTTCCACATCTTAGGAAAGAGCCAAACACGTGAATTTCTGTCCATAGGCTTCCTCTCTCAGAAAAGGGACTCACTCCCGTAAAAGCCTATATGTGTCTACTCGTGTGAGCAAGTGTGATATGCTCTTGTCTGTGTCAAAGTTAACTTTGCTTCTGTCCATGTCAAGAGTCAACTAGGCCACTCTTAAAGAGGGAAGGTAGAGAAAACTTGGAAAGGAGGAAATTGCTATGGTTGGACAATCAAGGGAGAGAAACCCGAAGAGTGATTCCCAGAAAGGTGAAACACTGGGGTTGCCAAACCACGGTCGAGAAACCCGAGGATTAGTCTCCGGCAAGACATTACACTGGGGCTGACCAGCCGTAATCGCGCAATGGAAAGACCAACGAAAAGTCATGCTTTGAGTAAAACAGTCTAAGTCAAATAAACCTTCTCATCTGTCAAAATTCCCTAGGAACACCCAGAAAATTTGGTCAAAAAAGGTCAACCTTCTGCGTCAACCGTACGGATGGTTTGTCCTTGTGAAAATTTCCATGTCAGCAGCCCATACCAAACTGCCTGCAAGTGAGACTCACTTTCACTTGTCAAAAAAAAAAAAAAAAAAAAACCCTGTCAAGGTATGTCCCAGTTGCACATAATTGAGTCTAAACACGTTCAGGATCACAACATCGAAAGCATAAGTCTTCACAAGACCTAAGCCAGGCGTAAAACGAATTTACAAGGGGTTTAAACTCAATAAAGCAACAAGTTTTCATGACATATTGTTTTGCAAAAATAAGACAAAGACAAAAATAAAATTGTTCAAAGACAGGTACAACTACTCAGAATCCGGGTCAGAATCAGGGGGCGGTAAATCGGACAGACCCGGCCCCCGAGTGAAATAAGTGCTAGGGTCAAAATGGAAGAGGGATTCTACTAAGCTCATGTCCCCACTGGTGGAAGGCTGCAAGGAACGCCAGGCAGATTGGGAAGCAGTACCGGAACGGTCAACAGAAGAGGTCTCAGGTCGCTCCAAGCTCAGATGGGCGAAAGGATCCAGAGCGATCTCATGGGTACCGGAAGCCCGCTGAGAATCCCAGAGAGAGGAAGTATCCACAGCACTCATGGACTGACTGCGGACGAAGGAAGGAGGCAGCTCAACACTCGACGCCCTCTTACGAGGCCTCTCCTCACCGCTCACCGAACTCCGGCCCGGCACGAAGCCGTGTTCCCTCTGAGTCCCCTTGCGAGAACGACATGTAAACTTTCTGAACCACTTTTTGGCCCGCCCCATAAAGGTAGGCCACCGCAGTAACGCTCATCCCGCAATCTGCACATGGAAATGGGAGAGTTCAGCAAAAGAGAATGAAAGGTGAGGACATGGGCGCGAGAATGGGAAAGAAAGCATACCGGGTCATCAGGAATGTCCTCAACAGGGGCTCCCCCTCCGGTAACGGACACGGCTACCATGTGAACCCGGCCGTTGGTATAGATGAAAGAGTAGTCCTGCCACACCGGAGGAGCTACCCCAGAAGCCACCACCTGTGGCGATCTCAGCCTCGTGGCCACGAACCGCCCGTATGGATCATCGGTAATCAAACCAATCGCATCTACCCCCACAAGATGCGGGTCCTCTCCCTGATCAACCACAAACATGGCCTCAGGTGGGTCCACCGGTACCTCTGCATGAGCCCCAGTCCATGCTGTCAAAGCACCCTCTCGCCTAAATAAAAGGCCTCCCCTCGGAAACCCACCAACAGCCTCCTCTGCCGAGTCACCCTCAGAGCCTCGCTCGGGTCAAAGCCCACCTCCTGCCCCTCGTACCGAGACCAAGGGAAAAGGTTGAGCTCCGCTGGCATGACACCCCTTAAAACTGCCTTCACATCGGCATAACGAACAGAGACACGTCCCTTGGACCCCCTCTTCTCCCTAGCTTCCCTAGCCCAGCAGGTCATGGCCGGAAAAACCAGGTCTCGGTCAACGGCCAGTCTCCACGGATAGCTACCGAAAACCTCGTAGTACCAAGCCTGAAAGGAGACACATAAGAAGTGCCATCAGTGCAAAAGATGAGGTAAAGGGACAAATAAGACAGAGGCAGAAAAGAAAAGGATACCTCGAGAACAAATTGGAAGCAAGCCAGAGACTTGCTCGCCCTTCGGCTATATTTATCGAGCTCCATGTACAGCTCGGCCAGACCTGCTTCTCCCCAAGCAATATCCCTGATGGCCTCGGGAGTGGTGAATGACCCAAGAAGGGGAAACATGCACGTTGTGTCAGCATTGGCAAAAATGGTGTTGCCAAGGAGGAGCCACACGTAAGAGCGCCCAAGCTGCTCAGCTGTGATCCGACCCGCCCAATACTCTGGGATGTTGGCCCGAATGACCCTCTCAACGTTCTGAACCAGGATGCCCAAACCCTTGGTGGGGCCCGAGAATCTGGTGAGTGCCTGGATCTCTCCCTCAGACATTCTATCCCTCCAAACGACTGGATGTCCGTCAAAGGAAAGCCCAGTGATGGCAGCAAAATCAACCGGGGTCACAGTTACCTCCCCCCAACTCAAGTGGAAAGTGTGGGTTGTATCCCACCAGTACTCACCAAGGGCATTGAGGAGCCCCATACTCTTGTTGGTATTCACCAACCGGCCCACGGCCTCGATGAAGGGCACCAATCCTGTGCGTGCCACCCACTCCCTTGGACTAGGGATACCGTCAACGGACTCAGGCATGGCTTTCCACAAAGAGAAGCAAGCATCCGGCGACCCTCGAGATTTGGGATCACCGCCCTGCAGGTAAACACAGCAAAGGTATGAATAACATAGTTTACAGATACCAATGCTCGTAATGATTGCACAAGGCAAAAGGAAAAAGAATAACAAATAGGAGAAAAGGTTTCGGTCCCCTTTAAAATTGCATAAGTCATTTTAAGGGCCATTTTTGGAGAAAAGTTCCCGTCCCCTTCAAAATTGCATAAGTCATTTTAAGGGCCATTTTTGGAGAAAAGTTCCCGTCCCCTTTAAAATTGCATAAGTCATTTTAAGGGCCATTTTTGGAGAAAAGTTTCCGTCCCCTTTAACAATGCATAAGTCATTTTCAAGGGTCATATTCGGAGAAATTATCATTTTGGTCTCAACAATCATATACCCGTCCCACGAACAAGCAGCAACTTGTCCTAGAAGATGCTAGCATGCACCTAGTTGCACCAAAATGACTAGTCAAGCCTAAGCTACAAGTAGTTTATGCTTAGGCCGCGGGCAACATACTTTGATTTTGGGGAGTATAGCTAGGCATGTCCAAATGAGGCTACGAGCACATACTCACGTCCCAAATGGTCCCAATGACACAAAATGAGGTCAATTTCACGAAATTGTGTCAAGAAATGCAAAAATCTCAAATGGCATGGACAAGAACCCTAAGCCTAGGAGAGACGTACAAGACCCAAATCTGAGTGGGAAGAGCTCAAGAATGCGTACCCCGTCACCATGGCACAAGTGAACGGTGGGAGACTTGTAGAAACCCGCTCCCTCATCCCGAAGATTAACAGTGTAGCCTCGAAAATTTCGAGCCATGTCTAGCCTCTTATCCGCCCCTCTAGGGTAGCCCGCGCGTGCCTGACCCGCCATGGTTGATCCTTGAACAATTAGAGAAAGAAAATTTGCGAGTTGGTGGAGTTTCCCTCTCAATTTCGCCTATCTCCTTTCGGTTCTTTCGACTGAGTTTTGAAAAATAGGTGAGACCATCCGTATGGCGGCTGTGTTTTGAAAAAAGAAAGAGATGACCTCCACATCCGTACGGATGGTTTGAGCGAGGAAAATCTCAGCCTGAAATTACCCTTGTACCCCTCGCACCTTGAACAAGATTTCCCAGAATCTGGAAATGCCCCCCCTTGGCTCGTGCAACTTGAATTGAACCGAGAAAATTTAGGTTCCCGAAAATCCAATCAGGCAGTCCTAGCGACGTAAGCCCAGCTTTGTGAAATTAATTATGGCCGTCCTAGACGCAAGCCCATGTTGACCCGGTTGACCAAGTGAGAGTCAATCCCATTCTGAGAACATTTAGGTCCCCCGAGTGACCCATTTTGAGAAAAGTTTAGGTCCCCCGAGTGACCCATTTTGAGAAAAGTCTAGGTCCCCCGAGTGACCCATTCTGAGAACATTTAGGTCCCCCAAGTGACCCATTTTGAGAAAAGTCTAGGTCCCCCGAGTGACCCATTTTGAGAAAAATCTAGGTCCCCGAGTGACCCATTTTGAGAAAAGTTTAGGTCCCCCGAGTGACCCATTTTGAGAACATTTAGGTCCCCTGAGTGACCCATTTTGAGAAAAAGTTTAGGTCCCCCGAGTGACCCATTTTGAGAAAAGTCTAGGTCCCCGAGTGACCCATTTTGAGAAAAGTCTAGGTCCCCCGAGTGACCATTTTGAGAAAAGTCTAGGTCCCCCGAGCAACCCTTCTGAGATAAAATTTAGGTCCCCCGAGCGACCCTCTGAGAAAAAAATCGGGCAGTCCATAGATGGACGTAAGACCAGCTTTGTTGAAATTCACCCGGCCGTACTTCGTAAGCCCAGGTTAAGAATGTGATTTACCTTGGCCGTCCTCGACGTAAGCCCAGTTAAAAGTTAAATGGTCTTTTGCCTAGTACTTATTATGGCCGTCCCCGACGTAAGCCCATTAGTTATGACTTAGAATAGTCGTTATAGGCTAGAGCCTTTGTCATGGCCGTCCCCGACGTAAGCCCATTAGCTATGACTTAGAATAGTCGTTATAGGCTAGAGCCGTTGTCATGGCCGTCCCCGACGTAAGCCCATTAGTTATGACTGAGAATAGTCAGTATAGGCTAGAGCCTTTGTCATGGCCGTCCCCGACATAAGCCCATTAGTTATGACTTAGAATAGTCACCATAGGCTAGAGCCTTTGTCATGGCCGTCCCCGACATAAGCCCATTAGCTATGACTTAGAATAGTCGTTATAGGCTAGAGCCTTTGTCATGGCCGTCCCCGACGTAAGCCCATTAGTTATGACTTAGAATAGTCGCGATAGGCTAGAGCCTTTGTCATGGCCGTCCCCGACGTAAGCCCATTAGTTATGACTTAGAATAGTCGCTATAGGCTAGAGCCTTTGTCATGGCCGTCCCCGACGTAAGCCCATTAGTTATGACTTAGAATAGTCGCTATAGGCTAGAGCCTTTGTCATGGCCGTCCCCGACGTAAGCCCATTAGTTATGACTTAGAATAGTCGCTATAGGCTAGAGACTTTGTCATGGCCGTCCCCGACGTAAGCCCATTAGTTATGACTTAGAATAGTCGCTATAGGCTAGAGCCTTTGTCATGGCCGTCCCCGACGTAAGCCCATTAGTTTTGACTTAGAATAGTCGCTATAGGCTAGAGCCTTTGTCATGGCCGTCCCCGACGTAAGCCCATTAGTTATGACTTAGAATAGTCACTATAGGCTAGAGACTTTGTCATGGCCGTCCCCGACGTAAGCCCATTAGTTATGACTTAGAATAGTCAGTATAGGCTAGAGCCTTTGTCATGGCCGTCCCTGACGTAAGCCCATTAGTTATGACTTATAATAGTCGCTATAGGCTAGATCCTTTGTCATGGCCGTCCCCGACGTAAGCCCATTAGTTATGACTGAGAATAGTCAGTATAGGCTAGAGCCTTTGTCATGGCCGTCCCCGACATAAGCCCATTAGTTATGACTTAGAATAGTCACCATAGGCTAGAGCCTTTGTCATGGCCGTCCCCGACGTAAGCCCATTAGCTATGACTTAGAATAGTCGTTATAGGCTAGAGCCTTTGTCATGGCCGTCCCCGACGTAAGCCCATTAGTTATGACTTAGAATAGTCACCATAGGCCGTCCCCGACGTAAGCCCAGTAAAAATCTGTAAGTCAACCCTTTCCTATAGAGTCAAGTTGACCATACCCCCAGCAAGTCAAGCCTCTCCCATAGAGCCAAGTTGACCATGTCTCGCCTCTGACCCCTAGAGTCATGCCTCCTTGCGGACCTTAGTAACCCCGCGAATCCCCGAACTATGTTAGGCTTGATTCCCCGCGAACGGGATACGTAGGAATCCTATACCACTAGGTCCAGCCATGCAACCAGAATCGGTTAAAGCCGTCGTCCCGTCAGATTGGGATGCTTATTTCTATCGACAACCCCGCTCCTTCGAAACGACGTTGGCGAGGGGCTCTGTAAGTACCCCAATCTAAAACCGACCTATCTTAGAGGTAGCCTTAGCACCGTTTCAGGGATAAGCTAATAGGCCAAGACCTCCCTAGGATAAGCTATAAATTCCAGGACTACTCTGGTATAAAATTGGAAAAATCCAGAAGCTCGCCAGGCTGAGCCGTACGGCTGGTTTGGGCGCCCTCAGTCCCTATAAATAGAACCCCTTGCTGACCATTTTAAGGGGGGATAAATACACATTAGGGAGGTCACTCTGCTGGAATTACCACAGAGTAAGAGTGAGAGTGATCACATACCAAAAAAGGAGAGAAGAAAGGAAGATTGGCCATAACCATCATAGGTAAAGCCACCTCCCCCCTCCTTTCTCTTCATCTTACTCCTATTTTCTTTCTTATATCTTGGTTATACATGTATTTACTCTTCATTCATGCAAACACTTGTCCATTTCAAGAACCTTTTATTTCTTGCAAGACTTGTCCATTATCAAGCACTATATACCTATTTATTACATTACTATCTTGTCCAAGCTATGAGAAGTTCAAAGGTGCCCTCCATACCTTGTATGGAAGAGTTTCTAAACCTAGACACTCATAGACTTGTTGATTGTCATTTACATTCCTTATTCATTTAAATGTTATGCTTGTTTGGCCATGATAATCATGAGGGTGATGAAATCTTAGTGTTCATCATTTTCCCTTTGGTTTAGCCTCAAAATCCCACTTTTGGGTCATAAAGATTCAATCTTTATGTGTTATTTTGACTCTTGGAAGGATTTTAAGTCATAAAGATGTCATCTTGGTAATAAAGTTCCAATCTTTATTCACTAAATGACCAACTTTGGTCTAAAGGGGACATTCATCAACTTTCTTGATTTTCTCCTATGATTGCTCATGATCACACCCAAATACTTGTTTTGGGGAACCAAGTGATGATTATTTAGCATAGGAATGATGTTATAAAACTTGTAAAATGATTTTTTGCAAACTGGGATCAAAAACAGTTTGTCCAGCTTCAGACAGAATGCCCTGTTTCTGTTCTGAACTGGACTGTTCTTGAGCAAACTGTAAAAACCCCAGAATTACCTCCTCCAGCCGTACGGCTACTTTAGGTAGGAGGG
Organism: Campanula takesimana; assembly: GCA_026119855.1. NCBI lineage: Eukaryota > Viridiplantae > Streptophyta > Magnoliopsida > Asterales > Campanulaceae > Campanula > Campanula takesimana. Next base: position 32,818 of record JAOWBW010002959.1, on the reverse strand, counting down.
CAAAATTGCCTGTTTACCCTCTGGCCTTTGTCTTATCACTCAAGGCCCATTTTTTCAGCTGAGTTTCTCAAATAAAATCAACAACAGAACTTTTCCGTTAAATACACACACACACATATGCACATTTTAACTAACTTAGGGAGACTCGGCTTTGTCCGAGGCAACTTGAGAGGACGTAAAAACTCCTCCCAAGTTGTAACCTGACCTCCGAACCTTTGAACTCAAACCTTTGTCATTTTGTTGGGTTTAAAATTAACAAAATGTGGCGACTCCGTTAAATTTGACCGGTTCCCGTGTTTGGCGTTTCACCCCATGCACCAATCGCGTTTCCGCGCGCGGGGCTGGATCCTTACACCCACCTGTTGATGTCTCCCAATATCGCAGGTTAGTTGGTCGACTGCTTTATTTGACATTCACTAGACCTGACATTCAGTTCGCAGTAAATCGGTTGAGTCAGTTTGTTTCCTCACCCAGGCGCACACATATGGATGCTTCTATTCGTGTGGTACGTTTTCTTAAAGGATCAGGTGGCCAAAGATTGTTTCTTCCTGCACACGGTAAGTTACAACTTGAAGCTTATTGTGACGATGATTGGGGCGCATGTCCTATGACTCGAAGGTCTTGCACAGGATATTTCATCATATTGGGGGGAGCTCCAATTTCCTGGCGAACAAAAAAACAGTCTGCTGTGTCTAGATCGTCAGCAGAAGCTGAATATCGAGCTATAGCATCCACTGTTAGTGAGATTATTTGGCTACGATGGCTTTTGAGAGAACTTGAAGCTCCACAGTCCGAAGCCACTCGCTTTTTTTTTGATAATCAAGCGGCATGTCATATAGCAAATAATCCAGTCTTTCATGAAAGAACAAAGCATGTAGACATGGACTGCTATTTCGTTCGGGAAAGAGTTGCTTCTGGGGATATTATGACTAAGGCGATCTCAACGGAGAATCAAGTTGCCGATTTGTTTACAAAGCCTCTTGGAGCAGCACGGTTTCGTTTTTTAGTTGGCAAGTTGGGCATTCGTAATCTTTATGCTCCAACTTGAGGGGGAGTGAAGGAGTTGATGATCGAGTTGATGATTGAAAGAGTTGACGATCGAGTTGATGATCGAGTTGATGATCCGGTCCATGGACTACTTGGTGGGCAAGTTATATTATTTATGTATAGTATTTTCATTCCATGTTTATCTCTTTTCCATAGTTAGCGAATTAGGGTTACTAGTTGTATTTTGTATATATACTCCCTTTTGTAGCCGCCGCATATACACAAGGAATAAGAAAATTATGTTTTCTTTGTATTCTCTTTCTTCATCTTTTATCAATTCTATCAGAAAATGAATCATAAAGCTATCAGTATGCTAGCTTAAATGGTTTGTCAACACAAAGGTGTAGACTTCTTGAAGTTAGCATGTTACCATACTTTGTTTTATCTTGAAAGAACTAAGTACTTGTGACAATTTCATCCCAATAGAGAAATTGTTATAATGTACCGAAATATTTCCTAGTTGTGGCTCATTTTGTTTCGAGTCAGTTATGGATTCATTATTCTTTCCTTTTCTTCCTTGATTTATGGAGCATTACTTCTGTAGTATGTTAAGTGAAAAATATTTGCAAATTGTACTTGTACAGCTTCTTGATCATTGTTTAATAGTTTAACAACTTCATAGTATGTGATGACATAAAATATATGTAGATGTTCTTTAGTTATGTGTGATGGTAAACTTGTAAACACAATGCTTATGAAGTGAATTATGTCTATTTGGTTTAGTCTAAGTGCTTGAGCCTATTATTAGAACATCGCTCATTTTTACACTTAATACTTTTTTGTGGACTTTCAGATGTTGATGATATACTCCCTCCGTTTCATAATACATGACGTTTTAGGAGCAATTTCTTATTCCAAAATACTTGACGTTTTACTATTACCAAAAAAGAATTACTATTGTTTACCTATTATACCCTTATTCATTAATTGTGAACTATTTCTTGTATAAACATTTAAATGTCTAGGTAATTGGATACTTTTAGGGGCACATATGTTTTTTTAATATGTATTAATTGCACTTCTTAATATGTGTGAAGAAGTCTAAAACGACATGTATTATGAACAGAGGGAGTATATGTTTTTATTGAGTATTAACATAGTTGTCTCATATTTGATATTAATGGCTGTTAACTACTAGTACATGTATTTATGTGCTTGCATATAGTAGTGCAATTGGTGCTTGGGATTGTGTTCCCCATATAGTTCACCTACTGTCATAAATATTAGCCTTGACAATCTCGATATTTCATTTATCCAACATACTATTTGCCTATTTTATTTCATAGACTACGTCTTAATCTTTGTATAGAATCCAAATAATACATTTTGCAAGTAATTAATCATATTATTTTGATTGTTTAGTTTGTCTCACTTGAAAAATAAGTGATAATGATAGATATCACTAGTTTTGTTCTCTATTAAAACATATTTTATTTATTGATATGTTAATACTTGGTCCGTTACATTTTTTTGCGATGGCGGATTAGATTAAGTTTTTACATAGAGTTAAATTGAGATTTTTTATTCTCTTCATTTTGCATTTGAGTTGAGAATATCACTTTTATGAGATCTAGTCTTGAGACCTCCTGTATGGCATAATAAGATTTAAATTGAAAATGTGGGTTCAAGATTAACCAAAGAATAATTTTATTGTCTCTCGTTTCTTGATGTTTGGCTATAACCAAATTAATGAGTTCAACTTGCAATCTTGATTCCTTGGAAATCCTTTTGTAGATCCATGTCTCATGTGCTATTATATTTGGATTATGGCTATTGGATTATGTCTCATATTAGTGAATAAATATAAAATGAGATAACTGGTACATATGTATCTTACTTGATTGATTTTGGGGCACCAAAATTTGTTAAAAGGATGGACATAGAAGAGCCACTTAATTTTGGTTCCTTGTTCATCACATATATGAATCATGTGATTGATGCTCTTGCTTTTCTTATATTCCACACTACCAAGTTGAAACCTAATTTGTTTTTAGTTAAGTGAAGGATAGATTTGTAATAGGCCTTTATTTTACATGTTTTCAATCTACTATTTCCTTTATTATATTCATGTCTTATTGTTTCACCAATTGTGTATTGAGAATGTTTTCTTATTGACGATTCATACAGAGGTTTTGAATGTTGAAACCATACCTATAGATAAAAAGGATGGTAGTTGATACATACATAACATTCATGTTTATAAGACCTCATATATAACTTAAATACTCTAGTTTCTCAGATAGGGTACTTAAAATCTGTTTAAACCCCACTTTTCGAAGACTTATTAAGACTAACACTGATTATTGCATATATCTCAAGTCTGGTGGGAGTGTTTTATTGTCCTTGTTCTATATGACAATAACTTGCTTACTTGCTAGTATTTCTTAGATATATAGTGACAAATCTTATTATTCGTTAGTTTCCTCATAGAGTTTGCATTGATCTTTGCTTGAGCATTCATTTTAAATGTATAAATCGAGGAATACTTTAATAGATGATAATGACCTTTTGGTACATATTGTAGATACCCCGGGGAACCACGGCTTGGCTAGAGCGGTGAATTATCCTAGGATGTCTAACTTGTTTTAGATTGTTTAGAGTCGCCACCTATGTTTTTAAAGGAACATAAGAAAAACCTAGAAATAGCCTAATTTATGTACAAAACCAGAGATTCGGGAGAGAAGGGTTCGGGGGTTAGGTGACGGAGTGGGAAGTACTTAAACACCCACTCCGCCCCGCTTACGCGGGTCTTGCTAATATTGGTGTTCTAATGCTAAATGTCCTTCAATTTATTAACAATGCTAACAATTATAATGTAAAGAAAAAGGGGAAAATAATGATTTTATTATTTAATGCTAAATAGTACATGTTGGACTAGTGCTAAATGATTACATTAAGAAATGAAATATAAATTAAATGAAGTTTTGGAATGTTGGGATGTAACCTTGGCCAAACTTCAATAGTGAAGTGGCCTTTTGGTTGTATCCTTTTTTATGGAGATTGCATACTAGTAAGACTAGACAATAAATAAGAGAAGAAAAGAGGATGTTGTACTTTAGGAAAGAGGACTTCAAACTTGGACTTGAAAATGGTTGTTGTTGTAGAGAAAATGTGTGTGCAAACACTTTGTGTAGGTTTTGTAGAGAAGGATTGGTGAGATGATTTGTGTAGAGTTTTTGTTCAAGTCTCAAAAATTGGGTCCATTTCCAAGGTAGAAGATGATGGTTTTTATAGGTAAAAAAGAGAGGGAAATGATTGGAGGGAAAAGATGATAATCCATGTGAAATGGAATTGACCAATCAAAAATAAGATAAATAAAATAATAAATAAAAGAAATAAAATAAATCAAATAAAATAAAAAGGAAATATTTTGTTTTAATGAAAAGGCTAGAAGTGTGGGATTGGGAGTTAATGAGGAAAGGGGGGATGAATGTGGATGTAAAAAAAGGGTTGTTTGTGATCAAGAAAAGATGTTTGTAAATAAGAAAAGGAGGGAAATATAGGTGCAATCCGTTACTGCCAAAGTGGGAAGCGCGCGGGTACGGCTTTTGGGGCGGGACGCGCGTGCGGCTCACTGGCAGTGCCGGAAGCGCCCGCGGGTGAAAAATGACAGAAAGACAGAAATGACTCTAAATTAATTCTGTTATGCGTTTAGTCCAAAACTAACGGAATCAGTTAGGAACTTACCGAAGTAACAGAAATTAAAAAATAAGTTAAATAAAAATACTATGTATGCAATCGGGGTGAGGGGTCCAAGGCGGGTGTCTACAGAGCCCCTCGGCGACGTGGATTGCGAGGCAAAAGCGTCGACGAAAGAAAGACAACGCGAGGACATCGACAAGAGAAAACAAAGACTCGATAAAGCAGGAATTTGAAATTAAAAGGATAGAAATGCGCTCCCTGTGTGAGCGACTTTTGCTGATGGAAGAGGTATGGTGATTTGAGCGGTCCACCATGGACCAAAATTGGTGCGCGGTGCGCATATTATGATGCGCTGTCGGCGGTATGGTGATTTGAGCGGTCCACCATAGACAAAAATTGTGCGCGCGTGCGGCATATTCTGATGCGCTGTGCGGCGGTATGGTGATTGAGCGGTCCACCATCGACCAAATTGGTGCTCTGTGCGGCACCTGGTGATTTGAGCGGTCCACCATCGACCAGAATTGGTGCTCTGTGCGGCACCTGGTGATTTGAGCGGTCCACCATCGACCAGAATTGGTGCTCTGTGCGGCACCTGGTGATTTGAGCGGTCCACCATCGACCATAATTGGTGCTCTGTGCGGCACCTGGTGCTCTGTGCGGCACCTGTTATGTGTATACTTTGCAGATATATGTGCTTGTGTGAGATGTGAAATTGGAATTGCGAGAGAAAATTTGTGATGTGGTGTGATATGATCTTGAAAGCACCTTTGTAATGAGAGAGAAGTAAGATGTAGAAAGTGATCTGTGTGTGCGGTGTGATTTGAGGAAAAGCATGGATGTATTTATTACTTCACTTACCATTGCCGCTTGAGTGGAGATGGATTCTTGATGTCCGCGGAGGATGCTTTGATGGAGAATGTCCATTCTTTAGATGTTGATGAGAGAAGCCATTGATGTTGGGTTGGCGAGATGGTATTCTGGATGATGGAGAACGCTGGAGGAGAGGCTAGGAGCAAAGCAAAGTAAAGCACATAATTTTGCACATAGAAGGAGAAAAAGAAAGAAAAAAATCTTTTTTTTTTTTTTTTTTTTTTTTTTAAAAGATTAGAAAGGAAAGAATATGCACACATGTGAGAAAAGGATTTTTTTTTTTTTTTTTTTTTTTTTTTAAGTTCGTGGGTGAACCCATTTTAACCATGTGTGCTAAACCCAAGATCAAGTCATGTTCAGTCGAAGTCCGGATTGCCTCGCTTGAATCTGTTGTGTGCTGGTGGCCCAACGAAGATTGATGTCTAGCCCCCAAGAGATTTGTCGATTATGGGGCTTCAAAAGGCTTTTGATGCCGAGATGAGGGGTTGCTGATTGTAAAGCCCCTATAATGCTTGATGCCAAATTTTGAGGGACTTGCATAGCTCCAAGATAATCAGCTCTTGGCCCATTCGAGTAAATCGCCCTTTGTTGTTGTAGTGAGCAAGCCCCAAGAGGAGATCGTTGATGCCAATCTTCGAGAGATTGCAAAGCCCAAAGTGGTGGGCTTGTAGATGGCGGGATGTGAAGACCTTTCATTGTAATCCCAAATTACCTCGTGATTGGCTCGGCATTGAGAACGGATGTACCGTTTGGTATAATTCTTGATAGAGATCTCCTTCTTGCTCTTTCTGGGGAGATGAATGGCCTCATTGTGGTCGATACCCAATTGGCTGAGGGCTTATGTCAAAGGATGCAGTAATGTCTTGCGGTGCCGTCGAGGTCGCGGAGGATAAGGTCTTGGCGTGATAAAGTCTCAAATGAGTATGCTTGCTTGACTCTTCTTGAGTTGAACTAATGACGGATCTTCGGATGCAACTAGTGCTGTGGCCCAACTTTATCTGAGCTGCACCTTGTGCTTTGATCTTGGAGAAGGGGGTGCTGAATTGCAGAAACATTGGGATTGGCCGTGGCATTTCCCGCTATAACCTGTTTTGATTAGAGTTTAGCATATTGAATCTTTTTCCTTTTCCCTAAGACTTCCTTCAAAATCTCGCTGTGAGTTCTAACAAAAATCATCAACTTCATTCATAACATCGGATCTTCATTAAACCAAGAGGCCTTTGACTTTAAGTGTTGAGAGACCTTTGAAGATTGATCTCTTTCATGGAGCCATAAGACTACTCCACATTGCACTTGCTCGAGTATTGTTGCCCAAAAGACTGTCGGTCGCAAAGCCCTAATACTGCCCTTTGCTTGAATTACTGTAATGCCGTAGCCCAAAAGATTGTAGATTGCGAAGCCCGTTGAGACCTTCGGTGCCGAATTGAGGAAGCTTCCAATGTTGCACATGACTTGGCTGGGGATACTGCTGGGGAGTTAATTGCTCTTTGCCGAGGGAACCTTTAAGACATGACCGTAGCCCCTAGAGTGCCATCATTGATTGCGAGAAAGGTCCATTCTTGATTGGGGGAACGAGCATGGGCACACGTGACAAGAGGGCTTTTTGACATCCCTTTTGAGGGACTTTGAGGATAGTCTCACACATCATTCTTGAGCATAGCCCCTAGGGCGTATTGATTGCCAAATGAAGCAAAAGAATCCCTTGTTCTTGAGTCACATATCCCCTAGGGCGTCACCATTTGTTGAGCAATGCAAGAGTGACTCGTCCTCGTGTGAGGGAATAAACATGAGAGGATATGGCAAGAGCTACTCCATTTCTCGGGAGCCTTTCGGCGTACTTTAGAAGCACATACTTGAAGAAGCCTTGAAAACTGAGACACATGTTGTTGCTATTTGCTGCCCAAGCCAATTGACTAGCTAGGGATTATTTGTACAACTTCGTGCCCTTTATGATGGGCTTGTTCTCGGATGGATCTTGGTTACCACGGGCCTTCTTTTCATGAACCCAAAAATGCACACTGCTGGAGAATGATGCCGATAACCCAAGACAACCTTTGATGGTGCTATATCTTGTCGAGCCTTTTGCAATCCCAAAGTTGACTCGGTGGGGAATGACTTGCTGAGGAGATTCAATGTAGAACTTGCTTCTTTAGAGGCCGGGGATCTCCATTTCTCTTTCCCTTCTCTCTCTCACTCTCTCATTTTTTTTTATGACGCACCCTGTTTTTTGCCTAGACCGCCCTTTCGGGTTTTCAATCTAGCGGGCATATCTTTTGCGTCTTCATCATTCATTTTTTTTTTGACTCAATGATGAGGAAGTGTGCATTGACTCTAGCTGAGGAGATAAGACATGTGATTTTGCGGTAGAGACCTTTTGTCACTAAAGGTGAGTGACATTGACTTGACTAGGGAAGTGTCCCTAGTATTGACATGTATTTTTTATTGAATTGAATGACTCGCGAAGGCAAGTAAGTCATTAAGAGAGAAGAGAAGGAAAGCCCCAATTTGATTGCAAGAAATTGGGAGTATGCAGAAAGAATAGAAGTCCCTAGACTCGACAAGGAGCGCGAAATGATTTCAAATCTAAGAAAGTTGTTCAATCTTTTTGGTGATTAATTCATTGGCAAATGAATCGTACAAAGATGTCTTGACAAGTTCGAGGTGAAGGCCAATCACCATAACGCGCTAGGGCTAAACATATCTTCTTTCTTGCATGAGACCGGACCCGCAGGTTGCCTACGTTCCTCCAGTGTAGAGGCTCAGGTCACCGTAGTTCTTGTGAATTCTCCATTCTTCGGGATGGAATTGTTGCTTCGTCGTGTAGCTTCGTCCTCTTTTGGTGGATGGAATGATGTTGATCTTGATGTGAACTTCTTTGATTGAGGGGGATTTTTTTTTTTTTTTTTTTTTTTTTTTTTTATTTGTGTGCTCTAACTTTTGCCTAGGTTGATTTGATGGTTTCAACCTAGCGAGCTCTTTTTTTTTTTTTTTTTTTTTTTTTTTTTAATCCCCCTTTGAAACATTGCTTGATTTTTCTTCATGGTTGTTGCTTCACCTTTGATGTTTTGGCTTTGTCTTCGTCGTTGATGATGTTGCCTTCGTCACAATGTTTAGCCCCTAGGCGTTCAAGTGATGGCCTTCATTCCAAAACTCGTTTAGACATCTTTTCATCATTTTGCCAAGAATTAGATTGAACAACTTGGAAGAGTGTATAAGGACAAGAACGACTTTTATTTGATGATGAGACTTGACTCAAAATTTCACATTAATTGGACAAAGAAAACTTAATGCACACTTAAGAGGACTTTGACTCTTTTTTTTTTTTTTTTTTAAATTCCTATTACTAGGTAGAGAAAGAGAAACGGAGATTGTTGTTGTAGTCCCCATTGTCGTTGTAGTCTCCCATATCACTACATTCTTCCATGTCATTGTTTGGGAACCCTTTGTCGTTGAAGCTTGTGGCATAGGAGGACTCGGCCACTTCTCGGAGCAAATAGTCAATTCTAACCCCCGCATCATACATGCTTGAAAAATCGGAGTGAAAAGCCCCACTAAGATGAGTGCGGTAGTCCATTTTCAAACACTTCAAGAAGATGTCCATTTGTTCTTTCTTGGAAGGCCTATCAACCATCTCGGCTAGCTTGTCGTTCCAACGGCGATAGAAGCCCCCAAATGATTCATCACCCATTTGCACGGTGCTCTCCAATTCTTTCATGGTGGGACGGAACATGGAGTTGCCTTGGTATTGTGACTTGAAGGCAAGCATAGCGGCATCCCAATTGAGGCGGGTGGAAATCGGAAGACCCATATACCAATCTTTTGCGACCCCCTCGAGAGTAAGCGGGAAGCATTGTGCCATTATTTGAGGAGACACTTTCTTTGGTAGCATGGCCCAAATGTAGGAGTCGACATGAGCGTCGGGGCAAGAGGTGCCTTTGAACTTGCCAATATCGGGCATCTTGAATTTTTTCGGGAAGAGCCTCCATTGTGTTCATGAGGAGGGAAGCTTGATGGAGATCGGTGCTCGGGCCCTTGTGCAAATTTAGCCTACTAAGCCTTTGGTCAATGTAGGACATGAGAGTGTTGACCAAAACCGGTATCAATGCTTTGGACCTTTCCTTCATTCGTGAGCCCTTTAATCGGTTCTTGAGTTGAGCAACTTCTTTCTCGTGGACCGTTTTCACATGCTTGTAACGAGCTCGCCATAGATCATCCTTGCGGCGGACATTCTCGGCTAGTGTATCAACTTGCTCTTTCAATGCTTCCACCATGCGGAATAACCCTCCGTTGGACACGGGAATGCCGTTGTCGTTGCCATTTGAAGCCATTGGACCTATGGAGAGAACACGGTTGATCTTAGGATGGCCCCACAAACACCTTTTGAGTAAAATGATTTCACCCACAAACAAGAAAAGACTCAACCACATAAAGAAAAATGACTCTTTTTTTTTTATTTACAAAGTCGGAAGGACGGAGTCCTTTTTTTTGGGTTTCTAAGAAAATAATGGAATCGTCACACTAGTATATAGACCATCTCGCGGTCCCATATACTCATCGGATTCCATCGCGCTGTGAATCCTACATGTATCGGGATTAAACTAAATTAATGTAGTAAAGCATACATGCGGGGACGGATTTTTATTTCGCCCAAAATAACCACTTTTGGGGACGGAGTTTTATTTCGTCCATTGCAACAAATTAGCATGTATGATTTGAAGACATTAGTTTAGGGGAATCTCGGCACATGGAAACCGACTTGAGTCACGGAGTGTTAGACCCTAGACTAGAATTGTGTGGCTTGTGCTCGGCTTGAATATGAGGCTTAAAGGTCACCCCGCATGTAGTCGTGAACTACGCCACGGGCTGAGGTTTACCGCTTCGAAAGAGCCAAGGTCGAGTGGAGCTTGAAACTTTCTAGGACGGGCCTCGACGGGTTTGGGGTTGGACTTGTGCGACTCGATAGTGAGCAGTTGATAAGAATATGTGCATGTAGTGTGAGGTCTAACATGTGACAAAACATTTTTTTTTTTTTCAAAAGAAATAAATAAAAAAAACAAATAAGCACATAATTACAACTTTCGAATCACCCGTGTGACCGATAAAAATAAACAGAAAGTAAAAGAAATTGTATGCAGGCCCGGTGCCCACACACTGTCATTCTGTTCTGTTTCTGTGCACTGTTCTGTCCGGGAATGCGCCCAGAAGCGCGCGCATTGGGTTGCCTATGTGGAAGGCGCGCGCGTGAGAGGAAGAAGGGCAGAGGCGCCCGCTTCTGGGTGAGAACCTGCAAATCAGTGGGTTCAAGGGATTGCCCTGACCCTTAATTAAGAAAACTTTCTCCTGCAGAATTTGTTAGCACAGAAACATGGAATTGAAGGACAAGAAGGAAGACGGGCGATTCTGGTAATAAGGGTCGGACGCGCGCGCTTAAGGCCAAGAAGGCCGGAGGCGCGCGCTTCCCACCCTTTTTACCAGAATGCCCAGAAAACAGTAATAAGAACACCAAAAGTTAAGAACGCAAGTTTAACCCTCTAAATTCATCCCCAGCGGAGTCGCCACTGTAGATACCCCGGGGAACCACGGCTTGGCTAGAGCGGTGAATTATCCTAGGATGTCTAACTTGTTTTAGATTGTTTAGAGTCGCCACCTATGTTTTTAAAGGAACATAAGAAAAACCTAGAAATAGCCTAATTTATGTACAAAACCAGAGATTCGGGAGAGAAGGGTTCGGGGGTTAGGTGACGGAGTGGGAAGTACTTAAACACCCACTCCGCCCCGCTTACGCGGGTCTTGCTAATATTGGTGTTCTAATGCTAAATGTCCTTCAATTTATTAACAATGCTAACAATTATAATGTAAAGAAAAAGGGGAAAATAATGATTTTATTAATTTAATGCTAAATAGTTACATGTTGGACTAGTGCTAAATGATTACATTAAGAAATGAAATATAAATTAAATGAAGTTTGGAATGTTGGGATGTAACCTTGGCCAAACTTCAATAGTGAAGTGGCCTTTTGGTTGTATCCTTTTTTATGGAGATTGCATACTAGTAAGACTAGACAAATAAATAAGAGAAGAAAAGAGATGTTGTACTTTAGGAAAGAGGACTTCAAACTTGGACTTGAAAATGGTGTTGTTGTAGAGAAAATGTTGTGCAAACACTTTGTGTAGTGTTTTGTAGAGAAGGATTGTTGAGATGATTTGTGTAGAGTTTTTGTTCAAGTCTCAAAAATTGGGTCCATTTCCAAGGTAGAAGATGATGGTTTTTATAGGTAAAAAAGAGAGGGAAATGATGGAGGGAAAGATGATCATCCATGTGAAATGGAATTGACCAATCAAAAATAAGATAAATAAAATAATAAATAAAAGAAATAAAAGAAATCAAATAAAATAAAAAGGAAATATTTTGTTTTAATGAAAAGGCTAGAAGTGTGGGATTGGGAGTTAATGAGAAAAGGGGGGATGAATGTGGATGTAAAAAAGGGTTATTTGTGATCAAGAAAAGATGTTTGTAAATAAGAAAAGGGAGGGAAATAAGGTGCAATCCGTTACTGCCAAAGTGGGAAGCGCGCGGGTCCGGCTTTTGGGGCGGGACGCGCGCGCGGCTCACTGGCAGTGCCGGAAGCGCCCGCGGGTGAAAAATGACAGAAAGACAGAAATGACTCTAAAATTAATTCTGTTATGCAGTTTAGTCCAAAACTAACGGAATCAGTTAGGAACTTAACCGAAGTAACAGAAATTAATAAAAATAAGTTAAATAAAAATACTATGTATGCAATCGGGGTGAGGGGTCCAAGGCGGGGTGTCTACACATATATATGTTATCATTGCAACAATGTTACTCTTAGTTAATCTATTAACCAAGGGGATGTGACTCATTGTGTTATGGAAACACGTTTCATGATTCTAGTATGAGTATTTTATTAAGTCCTTTGATGCACTTGGTTAGTGGGTGTGTGTTTCTAAACACGTCATCTACCTGTTTTTTAATAGAAACACCTTGTTTTCTATACATTGTTAATGTTACTTATTATATTTATACACATTTGACTTTAAGATGTAACTGTGTATATTATGTTTACATCTTTAATAATGAAAGAACTTGAGACTTGATATCGATCTCAAGTATATATTATTTCTAAATAGTTATATGTCTTGTTCTTGATATCATTTGAACATTCAAGACATATCAACTTCATAAGAAGTTAATTCTTTTGTGCATATTACTTTTGACATGCTTTATGCACATTGAGTAGCATGTCAAGTTACGAAAGAACTCAAGATTTGATATCATTCTTGAGTATAGATTCTTTCAAAATTGTTATATGTCTCATTGATGATATCATTGAGAATTTGAGACATATTGACTTCATGGGAAGTCGGATGATTTCTGCTTAAAGTGTACCAAGCATTTAAAGAAATCATGATTGATCGACAATGAAAATAGTTTTAATAAGATCATATTTGGTGACTATTTTCATTGCTACACTACTACATCTAATTCCATGTCGGTGGATCTTCTAGTCTTGTGACCATAGATCGAAGTTGCGTCCATAAATGACGTAATGGTTGCCATGATTCGTTACTAGGAGGTTTATTATACCGGAATGAGCTTAACATTAAAGTGTTGTTCTTGGACTATATATTTTTAAATTGTGGCCACATTGAAACTTGTCATTGACCCGAGATTCGTTTTTAAATCAAAATGTTTTTTTAAATAATTGGTTCCAATTAATGTTGCCCAAGTGGAAAATTGTTAGACTTTTTATTTGGGCTTACCATTAATTGTGAATTTATTTTGTTTTAATAAAACGAGTTAACCATTATAGTCCTATTGAATAGAACAATGCACGATAAGCTCAATTATTAATATGATCTATTTATGGGCTTTTACACACTTTATTATATGATGTGGATTGTATTTAAGCGTAGGCTTTAGCCCAATTTGAGTCCTTGATGGAAATGACACAAACTGGAGTTCCTATTGAATAAGGATATAATTAAAGTCCTTATGGAACATGGTTATTGGTTTCCTAAAAGGAAAAGAACTGCTAGGTCCCTTTCCCATTTAAAACCCTAGGCCTATATATATTGGTTATTCCATTAAGCCATTGTCCATAGTGAAGAGTAGGGAAAGAAGATCTAGTAGATGTATGCATTCTCGTTCAAATTATCGCTTCCGCCTAGTTCAACAAGATGACGAATTCGGGTACATAATTTATTTATTATTTGTTCTATTATTCATATGAGATCTCTAAATTGTTCCAACAGTGTGGCCATTTAGGGGAGGCCACAATGAAAACATTCAAGGTTTGCCGCATTTGGGGTGGAAGGTATCGGAGATAGGGGTGGCAGCATCAGGAACGACCCAATAGGGTTTGTTGGGCTCACATTCCGATTCCGATTCGTAGTAAATGAAATAACATGAAACAAGTATATTCGGGGATGGAGAAGGAGGGAAGACTAATTAAAGAAAAATTGTCATATGAAAATAACGTAAAAGGTTTTGTCGAAAAGCTCCAAAGAATGTTAATCAACTGAACTATATGAGTGGATATTACATATTTCAGAAAGATAAAAAAAAAAAAAAAAAAACTCGTTAAGCTTTTTAACAACATACATAAAAGAAATAATAAAAAAAAGGAAGGAAAATGTCCATATTTACATTGAACTGCAAATAAAATATTATGTTAGCAAAGTTGCTAAATTTGAGATATTGAAATTCGAATTGTAATATAAAAATATCGATTAATTAAATTGTAATTCGCCCAAATTTAGTGTTCAAAAGATAGATGCAAATCGATTAATAAAATAAGATGGATGCAAATAGCGTCAAAATAGACGCAAATTGGTTAAAAAAAAAAAAGATAAATAATACTAGGGGCACAAAAAACACACAAAAACTTACTCACAAAATCCTAGGTGTAATAATGTTATAGGTGTTTTTAATTAGAGTGTGGCGGGTCCATTATCGTTGCAACCAATAAAATATCGTCACCTCATTTTGTGAGCAAGATTTTGTGACTTTATTTTGTGGCCCTAGCAATTGCTAAAAAAAGATAGATGCAAATGGTGTCAAAAAAGGATTCGTCGTAACAGAGATACATAGAAATGTTAAGGATAGAGGTAATTTCTTCCATTGCCTTCTTATTCATATGTCCAAATCCTTGTTCCATTTTCTAATTCGGTAATTTCTCCTTCTTCGTTATGTGTGAAGGACTTAATTTATTTTGTTTTAATCTTTTAATTTAAACTTTAATCACTGAATATCGTCTATGATTAATGTTTAAATTAAGAGTTATTTCTTGCTTTCAATAATAAACTTCTCTCTTTTATGAGAGTTATTGTATTCTCTCCTTTGTAAGAGCGTTGTATTCTCTTCTTTGTGAGAGCCGTTGTTTGTTCATTTGTTTGTTTGTTTGTTGTTTTTTGCTTTTGCAATTGCGGTGATTCTTGTATCTTCTCACAATGAAGTAGATGTCACTGTTCTACCTGCACAAGAATTGTTCGTGGATTTTGAGATTACTAGTAGACGTTTTCTCGTCAACCCGGATTCTACATATGAAGTGCTCTGCGTAAAATCTTACCCAAGGGGGATTTCTTGAATGTCGGATGGTGGTAGGGATGACCAAACACGGTTCCGGTTACGGTTCCGGTTCGGAACCGCCGGTTCCGGTTCGGCTTTTATGTGAACCTTAACCGGCCCTTGGTTATACCGGTTCCGGTTCCGGTTGTCAAAATACGGTTCCGGTACGATTCCGGTTCGGTTCCACGGTTCATTTTTTGATGGTTTTTTAACAGTTAATTCTGATGAAACTGTTAGAAATCGGTCAAAAACACATTTTTATTATTTTCATTCACTGATTTTGGCAAAAAAATCAGTCAAAACACAACTTTTCTTGTCAACTTTCTATTAGTAAACGGTTAATTCTATGAAACTGTTAGAAATCTAATGATTTGATGGTTTTTTAACGGTTTTACTGACGGTTCAGACGGTTCCGGTTAGCGGTTTGGTTGGGCGGTTCGGAACGCGGTTCACGTTTTTTGGGGGTTGAACCTTAACGGCCCTTATCCAAAACGGTTCCGGTTCCCACGTTCCGGTTTTCGTGGCGGTTACGGTTTTTTCGATTCCGGTTCCGGCCGGTTCGACGGTTCCGGTCCGGTTCCGGTCCGATTTGGGCCATCCCTAGATGGTGGTGTAGTGTCCAAGTTTTACTTGGAGAAAATCTGAATGTCACAAGATTTAGATTGGAATTATCTTTGTAGTAGGTTCAAAGTTGGATCTGCTACTGAAATTTAGGTGAGCCTCCTGCTTTTGTGGAGTGTCATCACTTTTTTAAGCAAAAATCTTGCATAAAATGTGTTTTTCTAATGATAGGAAAATGTAGTGGCATTTTTTTTAAATATGTGGAACTTCTTTAAAAAATATGCGGTGGCAATCGGAAGTTCTCAAACGGTTCTCGATATTAATATAAAGCCTTCTCGATATGATTTTCAAGCACATTTAAAGGCATGGCCAAGAAACCTTCCGAATATCAACCTCAAAAAGTTATGGACATCAATAATAAAGCCTTCTGTGTATGATTTCAAGCACATTTGAACAAGATCATGACCAACAAACCTTCTGGATATTAGCTCAAGACGTTCTGGATATAAATAATAAAGTACTCTGGATTTTTTTTTATCTCCGCATTTTAAAAGAACTTTTAAAAGCTGATGACTATAGCCAGAACCCTTGAGATTGATAGCCAGAACCTTTGAAACGGATAGCGAGTTGACTTGTTTTCAAAGAAAATTGAGCATTTTGAAAAAAACCTTTAAAGTTGATGACTGATAGCCAGAACCCTTTAAACCGATAGCCAGAACCTTTAAACAGGCCTGCCTTGACTCAAGGCGAGTAAGTCGGCCGCCTTGGGCCCCAAATTTTTGGCTAATTTTGGGATCCCAAATTTTAATAGTTGATATATAATAAATTCGTGTTTTATTTCAATGAAATGTTTGGCCCAGTGGATTAAGGTGTATTGTAAAGTTGCTTGTAGGTATTGCTAAACCATCTACCCGAGTTCAAGTCCTACATGATGCAAGACATTTTACTATTTTCTCTTACATTTCTCTCTTTTCTCTCTCTCTCTCTCTCTCTCTCTCTCTTTCCTAATCTGATTTCCTTGCTTTCTATTTGGTTTTTTTTTTGGATTTCCTCCTCTCCTACTTCAAATTATTTAACAATTTTGATTTTTGTGTTACATATATTTTGAAAATTTATTTGCACTATGAATACATTGGTTCAACATTATTGCAATATATTTATATGAATTATTTACATTTGTCATTTGGATCAATTTTTTATTTATTTATTTTTGCATTATTACTAAAATTTATTGCATTGTTTTCATATTTCATTATAATTATCTCAATCCAATTGTCTAAGCCAAAAACTTGATATTTTTGCTAATAAAATTCTTTAAGTCTCGTCGTTAGTCTTCAATTAAACAACTGTTATAGTGTTAAAACTTAAAAAAATCGAATAACAAAACACCCTCATTAGTAAGAACAACGACGAAAGACAAAAAAAGACATGTGGATATTCAAAAATGGCACCATACTATTGCTTCTAAGGGAAAATTAAGGGCCCCGACCAAATGGCTTGCCTAGGGCCCAAAATCCACAGGACCGGCGCTGCCTTTAAAACGGATATCCAGATGGATTTTTTTCAAAAGAAATTTAGAGACCACCAAAGTCATTGGGCTTTTCCCCGGATTATGAGTGTAAAAACCTCAAAATACGTCATGAACGCCTAGCGCCTAGTCTGGGCCGATATAATTCAGAAATAACTATAATATCCTAGACGGGACCTAGGCATTTCATGAACGCCTAGCGCCTAGGCGCCTAGACGGGGGTCTTTTAGAACATGATGATAATATCTAGTTGCTTTGTAACAAAAGTCCAGATCGTGTGTTATAGTGTCAGATGATGTTGACAAATTTCGATTATTTACAAAAATGCCACCGTTTTTTATTTTTTTATTTTTTTATTGTTTCAATTATGTACAAAAAACGCCACGCGCAAATAAACACACGTTTTTCTTACTCAATAGGAAAAACGCATTTTACAGGAGATCAACCATTTTTTTAATTGTGAATGAATATAATTTATCGTTTGCGCAAGAAGAAAAAAAAAAAAGAGGGCGCCGAATTTCGTTTCCAAACACAGGCCCAGACCAGCATCAAAGACCATCTCTACATATAATAAATGCGTCCAAAATGAAAATCTCTACAGTAGCCCGCCTAAAATCTTGGTGAAATTTGGCGGTGGCAGTTTGGTAATATGTTATGTTGGAAGTGGCAAATCTAAAAGAGTAGAAACTGATGAATGTTTTAATCAAAACCAATTTTATCTCTCTCTCTCTCCTCATTTTTCTCTTCATTTTTCTCTCTCCAAACACACACACACAACGCAAGCTCTGCCTTCTCTCTAGCTTCTCATCCACCACCACCCTTCTCCACCGCCATCCGCCGCACATCCTTCTCCGCTACCTCCCTACTGCCCATGCCACTACGAGGTTCTCTCTTCATCTCTTTTCACCATTTTTTTCATGTTTTTTTTTTTTTTTGCCTGTGTGGGTTTTTGCTTTGAGTGTGTTATGGTCTTTGAATTTAGGCTAGATCTTGGAATTAGGGGATAGATCTGTATGATTTTTTTGTGGTTTTGTGTGCTTGTGTTTGTATGTTGTTGAGATCTTTGTAGATCTAGAAAGATCTACATTGTAAATGAAGAAGATACACATAGATCTTTATATCCGTGTTTGTGGGTGCCCGTGGTGGTGTTCGTGTGTGTTTGTGGGTCTATGTTATGGAGTTTTTGGGTTAGACCAAGAAACTAGGTTTTCATTTTTTCTTTCTTGTGTGTTTTTTTGCAGATTTGGAAGTTCACTGTTTGAAGATGTGAGGAGTTGCATCATCTAGGAAATCTTACAATTTTAACAAGAAAAAGCTACTGTTTTTGTGTTCTGGTGGTCGTTGGCGGCGGCAACTGGAAGTGGTCGTTGGTTGTGGCGACTGGTGGTGGTCGGTGGTGATAACTGATGGTGGGCATTAGTTGGGCAGTAGGGGTGGTTGTGTAATAATGGTGGACATTTATTTTTGTGTATTTGTTTGAATTAATAATAAAGTGGAAGTGAAAAATACATATTTAAACCTATCTCAATTACTAGCATAGTATTTGAAATGTAAAGGACAAGGACAGTGTAGATGTGAACAAGACCAAGAGGTAATTTGGTAGGAAGTTGTAGGCAAAAGGGATTTAGGATGAAGATTGAAGGATTTCAAGCATCAAGCCTTGAAAATGGAAATTGAGGGAGAATTAACTGGGGAGATGATAGGGCGAATTTAATGGCTTTAAAGCTTGAAATTCCATTGAGGTTGTTGCGCGTTTGAATTTGAACGGTATAATAATGTTTCTACTTTGTGTAAAAAAATAATGATTGTCTTAATTAAAAATCAATTTATTTATTAAATAAAAGAGTAGTGAGATATTGTTACTACTCCTCTGTATGATATTAAATTGGATCTTTTGATCTTGAGATATTATCTTTTCATTTGAAAGGATAATCACTTCTTTAGTTTTTTGTTTTTAAAAGTACCTTTATTTGAAATAAGAAAAAAATAGTATACAAATACAAACGGATAAATATTTCTAATATCTTATCAATAATAAGAATTTAGTCACAATTTTTTTCATTAATAGTATTTTTAAATAAATAAGTTTGATGATGTCAACAAAAATTAGTAGTATTTGCTTTAAATTTACTACTCCCTCCGTTAGAGTAATTGTCCACCCATTCATTTACAATTAAGAAATGATGGAAGTAGTGTAATTGTTGTGAGTATGAAAATTGAGGTATAAAAGAAAGCTGTGTAGGAAATAGTAAGTTGATTGGTATTGTGAGTGTAAAAGTTAGTAAGAAAGAGAATGAGTGAGATGAATAGTAAAGATTCTTTGTCACTTTAGGAAGTTGACATTTACTCTGGATAAACTATAAAGAAAAGGTGGTCACTTAGTCTGGGACGGAGTGAGTATAACACGAGCGATACTCAGCGTGGAAGCTAAACTTTCATTTACAAGTGCTAATTAACAAAGAAACAAAAAATTAATAAATAAAATTTGTAAGTGAATAAAAAGAATGCTTATGATTATTCTATTTAAAATTAATATTTTGAAAATGCTCTATAAATACTAAAAAAACATTCACTTTGTGACGGTGAGAGCACTACATTCTTAACTTTGTATTAGTAATTTGCGGGTATTTAAGTGTATATTTTGAGGAATACGTTACTGGACCGAAATGGAAAAAGAAAAGTAAGATCAAGGATCATTGGGTTTTGTGATGGAGCATACTATAAAAGTAAAGAACATATAATTACTGCTAAGAATTTGGCGATTCTTCAAAAAAAAAAAAAAAGGCAATTCATTGATTACTCACTCTTGAATAGTGAAAATTTAGCTGACACTTACAAATATATCCAAAAAATAAAATACTAGCTGATAAATATTTGTTTTAATATTTTATGTAGGGTCAAAGAAAAGGCTGAAAGTACAGTAGAAAGTTTGAGGTGATTCAAGTGAGGACGTCGTCGGACGAAGTGAAGAAGATGCCAAGGACACGAGGCCTATACTCCCTTCATTCTGTTAGAGACAATTATCACACATCGGAAATTAACTAGCCAAGCATTGACTATATAATGATCCTGGGCTACTCCTCCCAAAGCCAATTGGTTTTGGGATGGAACCTCAGACTTTATCATGGTATCAGAGTTGGCCAGTTACACGTGCAAGCCCAACGGGCCACGATGTTGCTCCGCGCCACCCGTAACAAGTCTACGTTGTAAGCCTTGGTTGACTATATAATGATCCTGAGCTACTCCTCTCAAAATTAAGGAAAAGATGACGTGTTGTGAGTGTTAATAGTTAGGTAGAAGAGATAAAGTGGGGTAGAGAAGAGTTAGTAGATAATTGTTGTGAGTATGACATGTAGGTCCCACTTTCCCTTTTATGATTTGACTCTTAAATTGGGACGCCCTTTTAGGAAATTTTTACTCTTAAAATGGACGGATGGAGTATATGATTAGACCGACATCAATGTTAGGAAAAAGTTTACTTGTGTTGACCATAAAAAGATCAAATAAGACAAATTTTTCGAAACAGAAGGAGTATAACTAACTTTATATGAAACCATAAATGTGAAATGAGATTATTATTCTAAGTCGGATTGAAGTATATATACTCCCTTCGTCTTATACGTATTGCTACCAAATGGGAGTGCACGAGAATTAAGAAAATATGTTAGAAAAGTAATTGTTGCGAGTAGGTAGAGAAAGAGAAAAGAATTTAGTGGAGAGTTGTTGTGAGTGTGTAAGAGAGAGAAAATAGAACATTTTAAGTAAGTATCAACAAATATGAGACGCCCAAAATGAAAATTAGAAGCGATAACTATGAGGCGGAGGGAGTATATGATTTTTTTTTTTTGTAGGATGTATTTATGTATGCCCCGTATAATTGAGAAATACGTATAACTCTTTTATTTTTTTAAAATATATTTTTTTATTAATACAAATTAATTAACAATTGTTGTTAGTGATGTGATTTTTTTTAGATAAAAATAATAAGACCAACTTTTATTTGAAGGAGGATGAAGTATAACTGTCAGAGGGAATTTGATGTGTGTGGTGGGACATTACATGAAATGACATGTCATGCATGAGAGTGTATTGGGTAGGTAGGGGTATCGAGGGGGAAATAAAGAATGCGATTGATAAACAATTGTATGAGGATTTTCATTGAAAGGGTGATTAAAAACAAAACAAAAAAGAAGAAGATTAAAAACGTCTACTATTCATTTAGAAAGTGTAGAGATTTTAATTTTATTTTGTTTATAAAGTAGGGGATGAGTTGTTGAAATTGAGATTAAAAAGGCAAAGCAACTACTTATGGATTGGAAGCACGAAGACGGTATAGTAGAAAATCGCATTTGATTTGTAGAAATAAATTTGGGTAATCATATCATAAAAATTGAATATTATATAATGGATTATAAATCATATTTTAGAGGGTGAGGTGCTTTTTCATGTTATGTATATAAAGAAAAGTGAAGGGTAGTCGTTCTTAAATTTCGTTCACTATTATGATTATTATTTCACTGCTGAGCAGTAGATGTGGATTTATAGATATTTAGTAAATTTCGTTGTCTTAAACTTTCTCATGTGAATAAATTATTTTTGGGTTATAATTACCAATTTTATGTTCTCGATTACGCAATTTATTTTGGCAGACTTTTTTCTTTTATTTAATTATTAACTTTTTAATGATTTTATTTATATATATTTATTTTTTGTATAAGTGCATTACTCTATTCATTCCAAACCCTTGATTACAAAATGAATAATTTTTTTAAATTAAGAGGAAGTTTGTTGTGTGGAAATTTGAACTCATTGAAATTACATTCACGTATTCCTTTTTTTTCTTTTTTTTTTTGAAGGAATCTTTTATTTGTTTTGAAGACTAATCTATAAAACAAAAACTACTCATATTTATTAATATGTTAATAATTTACCATATGAATTTTGAACTCATTGAAATTTTATATCATTTCTGTGTTTACGATTATTTCAATTTAGCTGTAAAACAAATTTTTAAATATTAGATATTTAATTATTAAATAGAAATATTAATCGCGCCGTGCATCGCACGGGAGTACGGCTAGTTATTAATTAAGTGAATACTAGGACACAAAAGGAATTAAATAAAAAGAATACCCTGCACCCGTAATTAAAAGTCCCTCCCAAATCTACTTCTCGTTCCAAACCCTCGTCCATATAAACTCGCTGTCCACGCCCCTTGCAATTCCTCCTCGTTTTTGCGCTCTCTCCTCTTCGCTGTTTCGGCAACGATATTCGGGTCGATTTAGAAGCCTACAACAATGTTGGTCTACCAGGATTTGATTTCTGGTACTTTCTCTTCCCCTCAATTTTGTTATGAAATTTCTCTGTTTTACTGGGATTTCAATTTTATAGGTTTTAGAATATATTTGATCGGAAAAGTCAGTTCTTTATGGTTTAGATTGGTTTACGTTGTGGGTTTTATCGATCGATGCTGGATTATGTATGTTGAGTGTGGTTTCTGGTTTGATTCAAAAGTTTTGTTACTGATTTGATGTTCAATTTGTGAATTTGTGATTTGATTTGGTTTGGTTGGTTTGGTTTGTTGGAATTTGTGGCCAGATCTGCAGATGATTTCTTTTATTAATCATAGTTGTTGATGAATTACATAGGAGTTTATGTTTTTTGGAATACTAAATTAAATTATAGTTTATGCATGAATCGATTTTTTGAGCTGTCTAGGTTAGTAATTATGATAATTTTGTGAGGGTTTAGATGGGAGATTGTCGTTTTTGTAAATTATGATAATTTGCTTTGCTTAATATTAATGTGTGTATGCTACACTGGTGAAGCCACATTAGTGCCATGGGTCATCTGACCCCTTGATTTTGGAGAATTTCCGTTTGAGCCTTTCTAATTTCCAGAAGATAGGATTTTTATTACTACAGATGATATATTTATTTTGACCCTTGATGTTTTGGTAAAGTTTTCGCTAGATTATAATATTATTTGACCCCTCATTTATGCTAAATTTGGATATGTCAATCATATAATTTATTTAAGAAGCAACCTTGACCCACTCTGTAAATTCCTTGCTTAGCCACCTTATGCGTTGTGCTTTTCAGTAAATCTACCTAAGAGCAATTTATATCATGGATAGTTTTGATACTAGTTAAGACCCCTGGTGCCTTCTTTTGCTTCTATTGTGTGTTTTCGTCCCAGTGTCTTCTACGTTGTATTTTGTCTAATTTTTCTTCTTTCACTTGCTTGACATTGTGGTGCCCCTCCAGGGGCGGATCTTACATGTAGGAGGGGTGCACGTGCACCCGGTCAACCCATTTTTTTTTTAACTAAGTGCACCCCCAAAAAATTGAGTTAGAGTATTAAATTAACTAGATGGGATGTAAACTTAGTAAAAGGAATAAGAAACCCACCTTAATTGAAGTTATGAATTGTAATGTAATTGCGTTTCGAACTTTTTTTAACTCAAAGTTATGTAGTGTAACTAAATTGTGCACCCGGTGTTTAGAAATCCAAGATCCGCCACTGTGCCCCTCGTAAATTATTTTGATAGTCTTTATTCACTGCATTGAATACAACACACTTATTATTATATATGTATGCGTGTATATATGTATAAATATATGTATATATATGTCTCTCTCTATATAATTTACTATCTATCCACCTTTTCATTTATTCTGACCTCTCACTGGTTAGTCCATATGATGTTTCATGTTGACCAACCCAAAATTACTTTGGACTAGGTTTGTTGTTGTTGTATTGATCTCTGTAATATAATCAATGATAATGTATACCGAAATTATGAGAAGGAATACACTTTTATGTTATTATTGGTTAATCTGAACTCATGTCTTTTGTCGTTTTAACGAATCGAGTATGTTGGTTGTTGAAGTATTGCGTAGTCAAGCATGTTTTTGCTTTAACTCTTGAATGATTTATCAACTTTACTTTACAGGTGATGAGCTTCTCTCGGATTCGTTTCCCTACAAGGAAATTGAGAACGGGATCCTCTGGGAAGTTGAGGGAAAGGTAAATTTTCGCATCGTTTGTGGTTGCGTGTTCATGTTTTCACCCTATGAGATTGTGGTGGATATGATTATGATTGATAAGTTTACTAATAAAATAGTTTAATTTTTGGGATATGTAGTGGGTTGTTAAAGGAGCTGTGGATGTGGATATTGGTGCAAATCCTTCTGCCGAAGGTGGTGGTGAAGATGAGGGTGTTGATGATCAGGTTGTTAAGGTCGTTGACATTGTTGAGACATTAGACTCCAGGTGAGTGTATCTAATAATACTTGTAATGTTTTGAAACTCAATTTTTTTTTTTTTTGACATTTGTAAACACAAATTGTTGCAGGAACAACCTCCCTTTGACAAAAAGCAATTCATTGCTTATATTAAGAAGTACATCAAATTGTTGAGTAGCAAGCTCGAAGGCGAGCAACTAGAATTTTTCAAGAAAAACATCGAAGGGGCGACTAAGTACCTTCTTTCAAAGATCAAAGACCTCCAATTGTAAGTTTCTTGTTCATGTTTTTTTCTTTTGTTATGCGTCATGTGTATATATTTGTGGTTGATGTGATTCAAGTTTGATTAGTATATATGTATATGCGTACATTAAAGGTGTTAACACTTGAGCACTTTTAGTAGCTCGTGTTGACCCCGGATCGGTTTGGGACAAGGTCTTTGTTGTAGTAATAGTAGCACATGTGCATTAATATCTATAGTGAACACATTGTAATTGCAATCTAAAATTAGGGCTTGATAGTTTGTAAGATGACTTTACTAATTTCAATAAAGAAATAGTCATTCAATGAAGGACCTTTTTTGTTCCGAAAATGAAAACTTATTATAGGACTAAGGTGGTACCACGATAGTATTTGAGCTGGTTCAATGTATATAGTGTTCACTATGTTTATATTGAATAAATTTAATTAATTTATCATCCCTTCAAATTGTACTTGATTATACGAATTCATTATCTGGTTTTGTCCTATGGAATACTCCCGAGCCAACTCTGTGATATTATTGATTTTCAGAATTTGCATTTAGGTACTTGTCAGATCTGTGGGATCTGATTCTTTGACTACTAAAACTTATCTCCTACTTTATCTACAAAATCCCAAAAATGAACTTTTATTTGTGAGTATGTAGGATCTGATTCTTTTACTACTAGACTTATCTGCATCATACTCCCTCCGTCCCACTTCAATCTAGTAATCTACAAAAATTGCCATTTTGGTTGTCCTTGTCCCACTTTAATCTACAAAATCCAAAAATGAACCTTTTTATTTTTTTTAAATATGGGACCCACTTGTCATACTCACAACTACCACCCATTGACTTTTCCCTACCCCACTTTCTCTCTCCTACCCAACTATCTAGCTCACAACATATCACCTTTTCAATTATTTCCTTAATTCTTGTGACATAGCTCATTTTTGTAAATTAAAGAGGGACGGAGGCAGTATGTAGGAATTGATACTCTTACTGCTAACTCATTATTTGGTCTTTTAACTTAAATGTTTGTGATTTGTCTACAGTTTTGTCGGTGAGAGCATGCACGATGACAGCAGCTTGGTCTTTGCTTATTACAAGGAAGGTGCATCTGATCCTACTTTCTTGTACTTTGGGCCAGCGTTGAAGGAAGTTAAGTGCTAGAAAATTATGTTATTTATCATCTCTGGTCTCTAGATTCTAATTCTTGTTGCAAGTTTTCTTCTTCTCGCTGTACTACTAAATTTGGAAGTTTCTTGGCTGGATTTTATTTCTGGATTGTAAAAGTATTGAGATAGTTTTGTTTTTCAGTTTGTGATGTTCATTTGTCGGCATTTACTGATCGACAAGAGCTATATACTAAATTTTGACTCCACATTTATGTGAGATGCCTTGGCCTGTTGATTTCAGTTGGCATTACTTTTACACAGCTTAATGTTAGGGTTTCGACTATAGAGCTTCCATTGTCGACCACTATAGTTGTGGTGCAACTCATTTGTCCCCATCTTTTTTGTCGTAACTCCTAACGCTTACCCTGGTGGTCCTTCTTCCCAACATGAAACCAGCCTTCCATGTCTCACTGCCTCCTATTAATTCTCTCCCAGCCTACACAGACACCTTGGCAGAGGTTTCGCCAAACTATTAACTCCCGTTATAGATGCTTACCACTCTAAAGAATCTACCTTAGAGATGGAGATACAGTGCATAGATGCTCCCTACTCTACGAAATCCATCGAATAGATACATAGTATAATGTTGTTTACAACTCAATGGAATCCACCAAAGAGATAATAATACGAAAAGAAGGCACAAAGCTCATCCTTATATTAGATTAATCTCAAAATTTGACTTTGTAAGAGTGACAACTAGTAACATATTTATAGATCACTTGGAACATCCCTCCAAGTTTAAGAAAACTAAAAGCACTACAGAATTATACTAACAACCATTACTTAGAGACAAAGATAACATTGTAACCTTAAAAGACATGATAAACAAGATGACTTTGCAATTTTCGGATGAATCTGACTTCCGGACTACTCTTCGGCAAAACATTCATAACTCTCTCTAGAAAACTCTCAATGAGGATCCGAAAAGAGCTCTGGAAACTACACTAAGAGGCCTTTCCAATGATGAATAGCTTGTAATTTTGACTGTACGGTTTTGGAGATACATCATGCCAAAGTTTACTGACTTTATTGAGAATGTAAAATACCACCATTGACTCACACGTTAAACTCCACACTTGAAGAAAACCCGTCCTCGATTTTTTTAACGACTTGCAAGAATTTGTACGTAGTATTTCTTCCAATTAATTGTAACGTGAGCTCTTGAATTTTTTATTTGTCTACTCATCAAACTTTGAACTTTATAGCCTTTGTAATAATATCCATCCAATCGCTTCAACAAGTTGTGTGAAAATAATAAATAATAAACTTGTTGATGAGCTAAGAAAATTAAATACTTGAATGATTGAGATCAATAGGTTCTTTGTAACAATAGTCAAGTTTAAGATTTTCAAAACTATCATTTCACGATACAGTCAGAGTGTTTTGAAAGCATTTGAATTTTTCCACGTAAAGAAGATGAAGATGATTCACAAATTTGAAAACGAGCGACGCATTTGTCAAAACATTGTGGGGAATCTCCATAAATTATAAAAAGTCATGTTTTTATAGGGGTTAAAGTTTAGGGTTAAGGTTTAGGGTTTAGGCCTTTTAAGATTTTAAGGCTTAGGGTTAAATGGTTAAAAGTTGACTTTTTATAAGTTATGGAGAAACTAGTTTCCCCCAAAACCAACTCTACTAATAAAGGGCCAAAAAGGATCAACCATGGTGAATTGAGAAAGTTAGATATTTTTATTTTATTTTTTGATAAGAAATAAGAGATGGAGTAGAAAGCGAAATTAAAAAAAAAAAAAAAGAAACAGAATAAAAAGATACCTAAACCCAAACAAGGAGGTTTAGGAATTGAAATAAGTTCTCTGATACCAATTTCGTACTAGAAAAACGCACTTGAAAGAAAATAAAGTATAGTGATAGATTCTCACCGCTCAAATAATTCACCTTGGAGGTACAAGGCTTAAATACTCACCACTCTACAGAATTCCTCGAATACGGAATTCACCAAATAGACCCAAGATTATAATGTTATTTACAACGGAATCTACCAAATAATAACAAGAAAGAAAACACAAAGCTCAACTTTACATTAGATTATTCTCAAAATTCAACTCTCTATTATAATGACAACTTGTAGGATATTTATCGACTATTTGGAATATCCGTCCAAGCTTTAAAAAAATACTAAAAGTACTAAAGGATTATACTAACAATTAATTACTTAGAGATAAAGATAGCATAATAACCTATAAACACATGATAAGCAAGATGACTTTGCAATTTTCGAATGGATCCGACTTCCAAACTACACTTCACCAAAACATTCATAACTGTCTCTAGAATACTCCAAATGAGGATCCAAAAAGAGCTCTGGAAACTACACTCAGAGGCCTTTCCAATGATGTGTAGCTTGTATTTTCTATCTGTACAGTTCTCCATACTCTTTGGTTAAAGAGAACTAAGAATTCTGCAAAGCCTCTTCACGTGTCTAGTTTTTATTGGTGGTACATATATTGACACACTTTATTCACCTTGTTCAGCAGCCTCACAGCCAATACTCGCCTCAATGTTGCCGCTCGTCTCACTTTCTTAGACCCTAAAGTACCATACCACCCTTCCAATCGGATGTCTTTTTCATCAGATCGGACCTTGTGGTAATTCATTTCGCCAGTTAAGGTCTTTTTGACGGAATTCGTTAAAAACTCAGTTAAAAAGCATGTGCCGTGCACGTGACTAACTGAATTGGGTGTTGAATTGTCCATACTTCTAAAGGGGTAAAAATGACACATTAAAAATGAGGAGAGGGTAAATAAAAAAAGATGAACAATAATCCCTTCACACCCCCACGCTCACAGACTCCGATCCCAACCCTTCCTCCATATTTTCTGGTGTCCCACCCATTCCCGTCTCCGACCATCACCTACATCTCCAACCTGTTGGTTTCGTGGTAACATGCGCAGCGGAAATTAGCATTTAAATTTTATGAAACCCAAAGCCCATAGATCCATTCATATGATTAAATCAAGTACAACAATATGAATACTAGAAAAACTAACCCTGATGACTTTGAGTTTGGTCTTTGATCTTGGTGGAGAAATTGAAACTTTGATCACGAACAAGTAAGAACACGAACTTGAAGATGATGAGATTCACTCTCTAGCGGTATCCACACAACGAACGAATATCAAGAACACTTGATCTTGGTTGCTAGACCAATATTGTGAAACACACTTTCAAATTGATATGAACTATATGGAATATTAGTTTGTGTATTATTTTGTTCTTCAATCTATGATATCTTAGAACAAAATAAAACTCTCTCAAACCTTGGAGACTTGCACAAAAGCTATGATATGTTCTGGCCCGAATTGGCTGTTTATATACAAGTTAGACCTATTCCAAATAGGAAACTTGTGTCTAAACACGTCCAAAATTCTTTTCCAAATCAAATTAGGAAACCAGTCCCGACATGGTGTGCGGCCGCCCAAAACCCTGTGCGGTCGCACATCTATCTGGAAGGTTTCTGGTACTTTCTGAGCCAAACTGTGCGGCCGCCAAGCTCTTTTGTGCGGTCGCACACTTTCCCAGATTTCCCAAATTTCCAAATTCCAATATAGACCTT
The DNA here is from genome assembly GCA_026119855.1 of Campanula takesimana. Taxonomy (NCBI): domain Eukaryota; kingdom Viridiplantae; phylum Streptophyta; class Magnoliopsida; order Asterales; family Campanulaceae; genus Campanula; species Campanula takesimana. Next base: position 3,342 of record JAOWBW010002959.1, on the reverse strand, counting down.
ATTTAAGATTCGTTCTATGTGTGACCCTCTAGGACTACACTAAGTTGGCAATGGTTCAAACATGAAACCATAAGATATGATTAGGTTCTAGCAAACCGTCATACCTACCGAAATAGTATAACTAGATACAAATTCGCATTCCTTTAGAACATGTCATAATCCCTTTGTCCATGATGTCATTGAACACAAAGTCATGGTCATCAAGTCAACTTGTTTGTTCAATACTTTCTCGATTCCGAACATGTTGATAATACAAATGACATTGATCTAATCAATTCATTTGAGTCCGGCCGAACATTTTCATCAACATCATTCCTACGAGAGGCCTAAGCTTGACATCTCTCCGAAGAGGGACAAATCCATTTAGCTTATTACTCTTCCCTACGTGAATCCGATTATGCCAATCATACCCTTTATAACTACCCGGTTAAAGGTAGCGTTTGAATATGTCAAATATAATATTCATCAAGTGGAAGACTATAATAACTTCATGTCTAAGGATTCGAATGACATAACTAATATGAGATATATGTACGACATAGACCATGACATAAATCTCATACAGCGGGTCATGTCCAGTACCTTGTTCTAAACAAGTACCCATAAATCTAACATGATCATCTCATGATCATTTAGCCTTTATACTAGTGCTTAACAAGTACTAGGGACGGAGATTATTATAAGTAAACATAAACAACAATAATAATCAAAACATCTCTTTATTGATATGAAATAAATGATAACAATTACAACGTTTATCAAACGTGCCTAGGGCACCACTACCAACAATCTCCCACTTACCTAGGCCCAATCTCCCATGTATCTAATACCCATGGACCTAACATGACCTTATGTTTAGCTTGTGGAAGTCCCTTTGTTAGCGGGTCCGCAACATTGTCATCAGTAGGTACTCTGCATATATTTACGTCTCCCCTATCAACGATTCTCGAATGATGTGATATGTGTTTGGATTTCTGATGTGCTCTCGGTTCCTTTGCTTGAGCAATAGCACCATTTTATCGCAATAAAGGTCTATTGGATTAGCAATACTAGGAACCACTTCAAGTTCAGTGATGAACTTCTTAATCCAAACAGCTCCCTTTGCAGCATCCGATGCAACAATATACTCAGCTTCCGTTGTAGAATCAGCGGTTGTACTCTGCTTGGAACTCTTCCAGCTTACAACTCCACCATTTAACATAAAACACAACCGATTGCGATCGACTATCATCTTTGTCGGTTTGGAAGCTTGCACACCGTATAAACATTTACCACGAGATCATCTTCCATTCCTCCATAGACCAAAAACGAATCTTTAGTTCTTCTCAAGTACATTAAGAATCGCTTTTACAGCCATCCAATGATTTTCACCGGGGTCGGATTGGTATCTACTTGTCATGCTCAAAGCATAAGATACATCCGACCTAGTACAAATCATGGCATACATGATGGACCCAATTGCCGAAGCATATGGAACATCATTCATTTTCTCACGCTCATCTTTGTCTTAGGACATTGAGTCTTGCTTAGAGAAACTCCATGTAACACGGGCAAGGTACCTCTCTTAGAATTTCCATACGGGAATCTTCTAATGACCTTGTCAATGTATGTACTTTGGCTTAAACCAAGTAGCCTCCTTGATCTATCTCTATAGATCTTAATGCCAAGTATATATGCGGCTTCACCCATATCTTTCATTGAGAAGCATTTTCCTAACCAAGTCTTCACGGACTGAAGTGTAGGAATATTGTTTCCAATGAGTAATATGTCATCCACGTATAAAATAAGAAATAGCACTATGATCCCACTAATCTTCTTGTATACACAAGGTCATCTTCGTTCTTGATGAACCAAACTCTTTGACCGATTCATCAAAACGGAGATTCCAACTCCTTGAAGCTTGCTTCAATCCATAAATGGATCTCTGCAATTTGCATACCTTAGAATCTTGTTCAAAACTTCTGGTTGTGTCATATACACATCCTCTTGTAGTTTTCCATTTAGGAAAGCGGTTTTGACATCCATTTGCCATATTTCATAGTCATGATATGCGGCAATGGCAAGCAAAATTCTTATAGACTTGATCATTGCTACGGGTGAAAAGGTCTCATCATAGTCAATACCATGAACTTGCCTATACCCTTTCGCTACAAGCCTAGCTTTGTAAGTATGCACCTTCCCATCCATGTCAGTCTTCTTCTTGAAGACCCATTTGCATCCTATGGTTTTTACACCTTCGGGCGCATCAATCAAGTTCCAAACTTGATTGTCTTGCATGGATTGCAATTCAGATTCCATGGCTCCAAGCCACTTATCCGAATCAGGAGAAGACATCGCCTCTTGGTAGGTTGTCGATTCATCATTCTCAATGATTTCCCACATCATTACTATGTGTACGAGAAATCCATATCTCTCGGGCTCGGATCGTAACCTACTAGATCTGCGAGTCGCTTGTGTATTTTGAACAGGTTCCACAACTCCTTGTGGTTCTGTTCTTGTTCCACTATTGGTTCAATGTCATTTTTGGGTCTCGAATCTCTTCAAGATTTATTTTACTCCCACTGATTCTTTGGAGATAAAAACTCTTTCTCTAGAAAGACACCAGTTCGGGCAACAAAGACTTTGTTGTCCTCACGGTTGTAAAAGTAATATACTCTAGTTTCCTTTGGATATCCCACGAAAATACATTTGTCAGATTCGTGTGCAAGTTTGTCAGAGACAAGTCTTTTGACAAAGGCTTCGCAACCCCAAATCTTCATGAAAGATAAACAAGTTTTCTTTCCGCTCCACATCTCATATGGAGTCTTTTGAACCGATTTAGTTGGAACACGATTTAGTGTGAATGCAGCGGTTTCTAGAGCGTAGCCCCAAAAGGATATTGGAAGATAAACTTGACTCATCATTGATCGAACCATGTCTAACAAAGTCCGATTTTCTCCTCTCGGACACACCATTCCATTGTGGTGTTCCGGGTGGAGTCAATTGTGAACTATTCCACAATTCTTTAGATGATCATCAAATTCATGACTCAAGTATTCCACATCGATCTGACGAGTGCCTTAATACTTTTGCCAAGTTGTTTTCTACTTCATTTTGAATATTTTAAATATCTCAAATGCTTCACTTTTATGTTTCATTAGGTAAACATACCCAAATCTACTATAGTCATCAGTGAAGGTTATGAAGTATTGAATCCTCCCCTAGACATTGCTATTAATGGTCCGCATACATCGGAATGTATCAACCCCAATAAGTCGCTTGCCCTTTCACCAGCTTGGTAAAAGGCGTCTTAGTTATTTTTCCAAGAAGACACGACTCACAAGTATATATGACTCAAAGTCA
>JAOWBW010002958.1:0-46438 GCA_026119855.1 Campanula takesimana | reverse complement strand
GCAATCTTCTATTATATTTGTTGGTTTGGAAGCTTGCACTGAGATCATCTTCCATAACTCCATAGATCAAAAATGAATCTTTAGTCCTTCTCAAGTACTTAAGATCGTTTTTATAGCCATCCAGTGATACTCACTGGGTCGGATGGATATCTACTCGTCATGCTCCAAGCATTAGATATATCCGGCTAGTACTTATCATGGCATGGTGGATCCAATTGCCGAGGCAAATGGCATCTCACTCATTTTTTGTCTTAGGACATTGAGTCTTGCTTAGAGAAACTCCATGCATCATTGGCAATTGTCCTCTCTTAGAATTTTCCATGCGGAATTTTCTAATGACTTTCTCAATGTATGTACTTTGGCTTAAACCAATTAGCTTCCTTGATCTATCTTTGTAGATCTTAATGCCAAGGACATATGTGGCTTCATTCATATCTTTTATTGCGAAACACTTTCTTAACCAAGTCTTTACAGACTCACGTATAGGAATGTCGTTTCCAATGAGTAATATGTCATCCACATATAAGATAAAAAATAGCACTATACTCCCACTAATCTTCTTGTATATACAAGATTCATCTTCGTTCTTGATGAAACCAAACTCTTTGATTCATCAACATGGAGATTCCAACTCCCAGAAGCTTGCTTCAATCCATCCCATGAATCTGCACAACTTACATACTTTATTAGAATTTTCTTGACTATCAAAACCTTTAGGTTGTATCCAATACATCCTTAAGTGAGTTCCCGTTAAGGAACGCTGTTTTGACATCTTTTTTGTCAAATTTCATATTCCAAACATGAAAATGTGACTGAGAATTCTAATAAGTTCCTTGCCACCCACGTAAGTTTTCTCCAAGAAAACTCAATCTCATCCTTTGGTTTTTACACCTTAGGTTAGAATGATCAAGTTCCAAACTTGATTATCATACATGGATTGCATTTTAGATTTTATGACTCCAAGTCACTAATCTAAATAAGGAGCAGACATTGCATTTTGATAGGTGGCAATCTGTCATTCTCAATGAGTTTTACCTTAATACTTTCTATTTCGAAATATCCAATATTTCTTGTAATAGATTGTATCCTATCATGTATGCAAGTACTTGTATATCTTGAACGGATTTTCACAATCCCTTGTGAAAGTTTGTTCAACTTCCATCTTAGGTTTAAATGATATTTTCTAGGTCTCGAACCATTTAAGTTATATTTTACTCCCACTAGTTCTTTTGGAGATAAACAACTTATCTAGAAAAGTACCATCATAAGCAACAAATCATTTGTTTCTTATTAGTAAAATAATATCCTCAAGTTTCCTTAGGATATCCCATGAAAATATATTTATTAGATTTAAATGTGAGTGTGTCCCAGACAACTCCTTTGCAAAACATCTCACCTTCTTAAATCTTTACGAAAGACAAAACGAGTTTTCTTTCACCTCTTAACCTCTTTTGATGGAATTCAAATTAGTGTAATTATAGCGGTTTCCAATACATAACCCCAAAATAAATAATGGAAGATCAATATAACGTTATTATCTAATGAACCCTATCCAATAAGGTACTTTACCTCCACGCAGACACATCATTCCAAATGGTGTTCTTGGTGGAGTTAGTTGTAAAAACTATTTCACAACCTTAACGATGATGGTCAAATTCTTGGTTTAATTATTCATCATCATGATCCAATCAGAATCTTTGAATAGTTTTACCAAGTACAACCAAAATTCTCTTTTAGCATTGCTACTTAATGCACCCAATACATCGACATGTATTAGGTCAAGTAAGATATTAGCCTTTTACTATTCATAGTAAAAGATGTCTTGGTCCAAGTAAATAAGATTTGCATAAATCATATGATTCCAAATCATATGACTTTAAAACTCCGTCCCATGGAATTTTAGATATGTATTTCTCATTTATATGATCAAAATAATAATGCATAAAGAATTTTAATTATTTATGATATAGCATTTATTACTTTGTTCTTTAAGATTTAGGATATAAGATTTATTTGTATGATAACACAACGAAGTAAATCATAATAAATAAAACACTTTTCTTATTCCAAATAAAAAATAAATATCCTTCATTAGTTAAGTCACTTTACAAGTATTCTACGAACAATGTTGCAACCATTGCATCATTACCATTCATAGATCAAACTTTACTATAAGTAGTTTTTCAATTTACTAATTATTGCACATTTATACAAATGTGGGACCCATATTCGGTATCCAATACCCAATAATTAAAGTTAGTAAGATTAATTTATAACATAAATATCCCGAGTGGTAGTCCCACTACCATTCCTTTTGTTGATCGTCCAAAATTTTGACTACAAATCTAAATGGTCAATCCAATTGCCATTTTAGCAAATTGCATCAATTAGAGTTATAATTTTAACCACAATTATTCCTTTAGGTTTGACAATTTTATCTTACCTTTCTTTTGCACTGGCCTTTTCCATCATGAACCATGAGCACTGGAGAGTCTTTCTCCATTATCTTCATCTCCGCAGTTTGTAAGCATATCATGCAACTTTGACAAATTCTTATACATTCCAAGCATGTTATAGTTCATCACAAAGTGATTATAACTCTTAGGCAATGAATTAAGAATAAGATCCATGGCTAGCTCCAATCCAATTGGACTACCAAGTTTCTCAAGATGCTCTACGTAGCCTTTCTTCTTAAGCATGTGAGGTTCCACTCATTGCCCTTCACTCCTTTTGCAAGAAGTGAATGCAACAATGGTTTTATAACTCTCTTGCCTAGATTTCTCTTAAAACATGTCTCTTAACTCCACGCTTATCTAATAAGCTTCCACAAGTTCCAAACTTTGTTGGAGTTTTGAGCACATAATCGCGAGCATGAGACAACTCACTTCCCTAGAATCATACTCATGTTTCTTGTGATTGTCTCCTCCGACCTAGGGGCATTGGCTTTGGGTTCCTTTAGGAATAGGCCTATCAAGAATGTAAAACCCTTCTTTTGCCTTAGAACGATTCTTAGGCTCAGGATCCAATCCATGAAGTTTGTACCATTCTCTTGAAGCTTATCCTTATCAAGGATTGATCGCAACGAAGTTAGTTGTCATATTCTACAACTCATGCAAAATTTTCAAAATTTTACAAATACCAATCTCATTAAAGAGATAAATAATGTATTTTTCCAAAAATTACTCCCACTAAATTATATAACATTCTTTATACATCCAATGTATAATATAATTTAAATGGGCTAAGATCCAACTTTAATTTAATTTCAAGTCCGCTAAAGCGGATTACACAAAATCAAATTAATTAGGTAGACAACCCTGTCAATCATATCCCATATGACTCTTAGATCCCTTTCTGAGATTCTTTTGAGATTGGGCTAAGATCCAACTTTAATTTAATTTCAAGTCCGCTAAGGCAGATTACACAAAATCAAATTAATTAGGTAGACAATCATGTCAATCATATCCCATATGATTCTTATATATCCAATTTCAAAAGCATGTTTAATCTCATCTTTTCTTAGGTCCAAAACTGTTTTGACGCCTAATTAAGTCCAACCATTTTAAACGTATAGTTAATGTGCCTCGCTAGGGCGTGCCCACATTATCTATCTTGCTCATACATGAATAAAGTTAATGAACCTCGCTAGGGCGAACCCACATTAAAGTCACCCATGTACTAACAAGTGTTTTAATCATGGCGTGGCGAAAAGACTTAAAACTTTCTTGAAGGTTTTATCTCCTTATAGCATACAACACATTTATGAGAACATAAGATAAACATGTTACGCATAAAGTTTAGCCACTAAATTAATCATCATTAATTTAAGCATAATATTTATGTGTCATTAGTTTCTCTATAATTATGAGGATGAGTCTATTTGAACTTTGGTTATCATCTCCAAATCAAGACAACAAGAAGTGCGGCCGAACTAAGCCATAAGGCAACCACAATTCCGCATTAATTCAAGAAACCAAAAGTAATCCATGTGGCCGAAACTAAGCAATAGATGGTCTCGATGAACGTATGCCAATTGCATTCACAATTCCACATGGATCTCAAAACTTGAATCAAGAACTTTGTTTCTCAATTTTAGCAATTATGAACTCTTCATAATTCTAACTTCGTTTTATCTTTGAATCTTTGATTGCGATCAAGTTTGGGAAACACAGTCTTGATGAACATAGGCTAACCATCCAAACCTTGATCCAATCTCAGTATCACAAGATCAAAACAAATAAGAAAATTCAACCCTGAGATCCACACCTAAAATCCACATGCCCGAGCCCCCAACCAGACCAGAAGGTCCGGCCGGGTCTCTTCATTGGTCCCGTCGGACCCCTCCTGAAAAATCACATGTTTTTAAAGTTCCAAAATTTTGCTCAAAATTGTTTTCCCCGATTCAATTAGGATTTGGTGTTCTTGGTGATCCAATCACCATGATCAACAAAGCCTTGAATAAACCATTTATTCTTTAATCCCTAGATTATCAAAACTTTGATCCAATCAAAAATTAATAACCCTAACAATTTTAAATCCACCATAATTTTTATTGCGAATGAATAGTGGGATTAATGTTTATAAAACAATAAACCACATAAAACGCATATAACACATAAACATCATAATCTCAATATTCAAATCATGCTAGGCACATAAACAATCAATTTATATACACACAACATGATTATGTATTGAAATAATCAACATGAACGGGGCTCTGATACCACTGTTGGGTTTCGTAGTAACATGCGCAGTGGAATTAAGCATTTAAAATTTTCATTAAACCCAAAGCCATAGATCCGTTCATATGATTATATCAAATACATGCAATATGAATACTAGAATACTAACCCTTGATGCCTTTGATTTTGCAACCTTGATTCGATGGAGGCTTGAAAGTTTGATCACGAACAGAGCAAGAATCACGAAACTTTGAAGATGATAAGTTTCACCCTCTAGCGGTATCCACACCACGAACGAATATCAAGAACACTTGATCTTGGTTTCTAGACCAAATTGTGAAACACGCTTTCACAATATATAGAGCTATATGGAATTATTATGTGTGTGATATTCTTGTTCTTCAATCTAGGGATCTCTTAGAACAAGAAATAAACCCTCTCAAACCCTTGGAGGCACTCACAAACATATCATGATGCATAAGACTTATTAGGGCAACTAGAGGCGAGTTTTATACTTGTTTCACCTATTCCAAATAGGTAACAAGTGACCAAACCCGCAAGAAAACGGAACATGAAAGTTATGGGCAGAAACCCTAGAGGTCCGCCCGGGTCTTATAGGAGGTCCGCCCGGACCCTCCCAAAGATCCGCTTGGGTCCTTTAGGAGGTCCTCCCGGACCACCCCTTTTTCTGGTTTTCTCTTCTAAATTGCTAAAATCCTCAAAAGGTTCTTCGACCCAAATTCCAATTAAGTCCTTTTAAGATTTGTTCTATTGTGTGTGACCCTCTAGGATTACACTAAGTTGGCAATGGACCCAAACATGAATCCATAAGATATGATTAGGTTCTAGCAAACCGTCATACCTACCCAAATAGTGTAACTAGATACAAGTTCGCATTCCTTTAGATCATGTCACAATCCCTTTGTCCACGATGTCTTTGAACACAAGTCATGGTCAACAAGTCAACTTGTATTGTTCAATACTTTCTCGATTCCGAATATGTTGATAATCCAAATGACATTGATCCAATCAATCCATTTGAGTTTGGCCAAACATTTCATCAACATCATTCCTTCGAGGGGCCCAAGCATGACATCTCTCCGAAGAGGGACAAATCCATTTAGCTTATTATTCTTCTCTATGTGAATCCGATTATGCCAATCATACCCTTTATAACTACCTGGTTAAAGGTAGCGTTTGAATATGTCAAACATAATCTTCATCAAGTGAAAGACTATAATAACTTCATGTCTAAGGATTCAAATGACATAACTAATATGAGATCTATATACGACATAGACCATGATATAAATCTCATAGAGCGGGTCATGTCTAGTACCTTGTTACAAACAAGTACCCATAAATCTAACATGATCATCCCATGATAATTTAGTCTTTATAATAGTGCTTAACAAGCTCTAGGAACGAAGATTATTATAAGCAAACATGAGCATAAATAATAATCAAAATATATCTTCATTAATATGAATATAATGATAACACATACAACATTTAACAAACGTGCCTAGGGCACCAACACCAATAGTTACTACCACATTGAACCTTCTTTGTGGGATCTCCACTCAGATAGGTTGGGTTCCTACCGCATATGAATCAGACGGGGTTCAGTCCTGACACGCCCCAAGTCCTGGGATTCCCTAATAGAACCTCGAACCTGGTGCGCGTAACTAACAAGAAACAAGAAACTAACGGGAAACATGAACAATACCTGTTAAAAACAAAACTGACCTGATATATATACTCAAGAGTAGGGAGCTAAGATAGCTCACACGAGTTCTAGACCAAGAAAATTAAAACCAAACAAGGTTACATACAGCGGAAGACATGCCTAGCAAATAAGCTGGCATCAAGAACTGTCTAGGGACAACAAATACTACCCCAATACAAGCCCAGAGTTTATTAACTCATACAAGATCGTCCTTACCAAAATATAAAAGGACACTAACTTCGAACAAGAATATCCTGCTGAGTAAGTTCCCAGCTAAGTCGAGCCTCACTGCGTACTATCCTCTGCTTTCCTTGGGGGGGGGGAAACAATTAAACAATAAAGGGTGAGATAAATCTCAGTAAGCTATTAACATGCAACTATATGTCATGTTATCATGCAATACAAGTAGATACTCAACTAAACATATATCAAGTATCATCAAGTAACAAGTATAGGAGAGGCTAAGCCAACCCAACAAGTAATCAAGCTCAAGAAAGGTTCAGGTAACAAGTAGTCAAGTGGTGTGAGAGGCTAGACCAGCTCACCAAGATGCACATAGGCCTATCACGCATTTTTACCTGAATCCTTCCTTATTCCTCCCAAGAATACCATTTGTTGTCGATGCTTTTCTAGCTGAGGACAACCAAGAACAAGAACAAGAAACTGCTGTGCAGTATATAAGAAGACCTGGTAACCAGTGTCATCCACAAGAACAAGATCCAAGCGGTGTTCAAGACAAGAGTTAGCATTCACTTAGGTCAGGCTTATTGCTCCAACCAAGGAAGCTATGCCCTTACTATGGCCGGTAGTAAGGGGTCAAGCGTAAATACATAGGGACCCGATTGTCACTTAAACCCCAGCTCTCGCGACAAGCGTGAACCTATATATTTTCGAACAAGCAAGGAGAACCAGCTGGACTCACACAATAATGCACAAGTAGATGTTTACTTGAACTACGAGAACAGAACTAAGTCCCTTAGTAGTGGACCATTCTTTATGCACCATGTAATTATGTATCATGTGCTCACGATATTATGCACCATGTAATCATGTATCATGTGCTCACGAGAATACAAGTACACGTACTCAATTATTGCGAATACCAATCAAGTTCAACTATGGCACGTAAGTGTCCATGTAACACGATCAATCCAAGTTAGGGTCTATAATAACAGACCTCAATCACGTAGTAGGGTATATCACTTAATCACATGCCAAGTTTGCACGTACATATTTATATCACGTTTAACACATTAAAGTGTCTATCACGATACCCTTACTATCAAGTAGAGCCCAACACCTTAGACTCTAAACACGTAGTAGAATAGGTCACATTGTACCTAGACACGGTCATACTTCACATATATGTATCGTTAATAATCGAATACATTTTCTAACACATATTGTGTTCTGTAATTATTCTTTATTCTTTATATACTTCATTGAGTATATACACGATTAAAACCAATCACTAGTACTTTAGTGCTTATTCATAGCACTTCCAATATACACGTATCAAGTTCAGGTATACAGTAGAGTTAATCATTCTCTAACTAGTTTCATAACCCAATTCTTTGGTTATTCATGTCATGTATCAAATAATTAAGAAGCTACATTCTATCAAGTAGCTACATGCAAGATTTGCATATACACATCAAGAATCTTTCAAGTTTATTACCATACTCATGTAATGGTTTCAAGACATTCAAGACTTTCAAGACAATCAAGACAGTCAAGACTTTTACAAGATTTTATCATCTTGTATCCAAGTTCTCAATCCGTTTTCTTGGATGGTTTAAACATGTACAAGAGTTAATTAACTTATACTTAAGTTATCAATCCAACTCTTTGGTTATTTAAGACAAGTACAAAATTTACTCATCTTATATTCACGTTTTAATTAAGAAGATGAGCTATACATCTCCCAATCAAGTTCAAGATCCTATTCCTAGGATATTCAAGCTCAAGACATAGCTTTAATGCCCTTAAGTTGTACAATCTTTAGATTCAAGACACGTAGAAGAGTCCTTACTCTTACACTCAAGTTCAAGTTCAGAAGATGAATTATACATCTTACTCGTACAAGTTTTCAAATCCTTTTCTTAGGACATTCAAGACATTCAGGACATTCAGGACATATACAAGACATTCAAGACATTAGTTGGTGCCCCTAAGGTGCACAAACATTAACTTCAAGACACATAAAAGAGTTACTACTCTTATATCCAAGTTATCATTTAATTATGATTCAAGTCCACATTTCATTGATCACAAAGGGACTATTTTTCAGTACTAGAGTGTTCTACAACACTCATCTAGGCCATCTAGGGTTGTACCCTAAACCTAGACCAAGAATACTTCAAGTTCAAATTAAGTAAATGAGCTATACCACTCATACTTACAAGTTGTTAATCCCCTATATAGGATATTCGAGCTCAAGACACTAATTTGGTGACCTCTAGGTGCACAAACATAGGTTCCAAGACAAGAATAACACATAAGTGCTTGTTCATAGCATTTTCAAGACATAAAGAAGAGTTCTTCCTTTTATACTCAAGTTCTCATTTTAATTTAATGAGTAATCATGTTCAAGACTCACTTCTAATACCCCTAAGGTGTCACAACACTTGCTAGGACATCTTATCTTTAAAACACTTTGGTTGGAACAGGGGTTCTGGGCGGTCGCCCAACCCCAGCCTGGGCGGTCGCCCAAGATCACAAATCAAAACCCAAAATCCCTGCCTTAGTGGGCGGTCGCCCAAAGCCCCATAGGCGGTCGCCCAAGGCCAAAATCAGCAAAAACCCAATTTCTTTCCCAGGCTTAGAATTCTCCGTCCCAAGCGTAGGAGTATACTTTCTAACATTCCCTAACATTCTCAGGAGTATACTAACAAGTTTAGAACTCCTATTTCAAGCCCAATTCATTTCTTTTACCGTCCCATAAATAATAGGACAATTTCCTTTTATTCCAATTTAATATTTCACCGACCCAAAAGTATAAGTACAATTTTATGTTATACTAATATACACATTTAGGGATACTTCCATTCATTTCCCCGTACCACAAATAATGGTACAATTTTCTAATAATATTTAAATCAAGTTACTATTTTACCGTCTTACGAGTAGGAGTATAAATTCCTAACATATATTTGCAAACCCATTTACTAGGTTCTCTGTACTAATAGTATAGAAATACTCCCTTCGTCCCAATTTTACAAGTATCACAAAAATTGCCCAAAACACAATTTTAACAAGAACAAGTAGCGGGAATAACATATATGCATGTTATTACAAGTAAGGGGGAGTCAATAACTTACCTAGTCAAAAATCAAGTTGACCCAAATTAATTTCTGTTCGGCAGGAAACGCTCTATTCAGCGCCACGAATATTTATCCGGGACCAGAATCACGAACAGATGAATAATTAATCGCGAGGAGTCGAGAATAGGGTAAACCCTAACTTTTCTTTGAGACAGAGGGAAAAATGTCGAGAAAGTTTGAGAATATCTTTCTCAGACAAACAAGCAAACCATGATATACTTAACAAGAATCAAGGAATGACACTTAGGCCCCTCAAGTTTCACTTTTTACAAAAAGGCCCCTAAAGTCATTTTCACAAATGACCCTAAAGTCAAAACTAGACATTTAACCACCTTAATATTCTAAAGCAGTTAAAAATTTAATCCAAGTAAAACTAGCACATAATATGCAAGTTCAAGCATTTAAGCAAGCACGTCAAGAAATTTAACAAGAATTAGGACGGGCGTTACATCCTCCCCTCCTTAAAAAAAAATTCGTCCTCGAATTTTACTGATCAAGATTATAACATATATAATCAACAAGTAGGACTCGATCACATCAAGAATATACACATATACTCATAATTAAGTATTACACATATACTCACAAATATTTTATGCAATCACGATACATCAATCATGACAATGAGACACATAAAGTCATGCAGACTCGATTAGTCAATCCACTATATTGGTAAAACTTGACATATCCACTAGAAATAATAGAACTGGTCATATCCTCCAGATCACTGTAATACTGGTCAAATCCACTAGGCAATCTCAAATAATGAGTCGTGGTCATCCATCGTTTCAATATTCAGAACTGACTTTACGTATATCAATCCATCAAGACAATCCATCAAAAGATGTAGCTCTCGGTGTCAAATAGTTAACAATGGAGCTGCCTTCGAAATTCATTCATGAATCTCTAACAAGATCAAGAAAATCTCAAGAACACGCGTACCTTGGTTGTTTCCACTTATAGGTCAACACAGATACTCACTTCAGACATCCACTACAAGGTAGATATATCCTCTATCAAGAAATTCTCAAGTTGAATCTTCAACTCGTTTAACTCAATCGATGTCAAGAACATTAATCCAGATGTCAGCACTGTATTCGCACTGTCACAACTCAAGATAATCCAAGTTTCTCATCAAGAATGGATACATCCATCTGGTTTGGTATAGAAACTCCACTGTCAATCACATAGGTTAAATACCCAGCACAATCTCGATAGCACTGTTCGAACTCTCAATGCAGAACATGAATATTATACATAATTATATCATGCTCACATATATAGTCAAGCATACTAGCATAGAAATAATTACCATCTATTGTGGTAAACAAGAATGGCATAACATATAGAAAGCCAAATCATAACACGTAAGAGCCAAGCCATAACACGTATCACATCAATGTCCCATCTAAGTAACATGACCAAGTTAATATAGAACGTATAGGGTGTCATCACCCACACTTCTATCAAGCTCTTATACATAACGATATCAAGCATGTAGTCTCTTACTAGAGAATACACTTCCACGTAATTCACGAGATAAGGACAAGCATGCATATATAGCACGAAACAATGTCCACAAGACAAGATAGATACGCCTAAGTCTTTGAAGACTCGCGCTCTCGATTCTCAAACCATCTAATCCAATTGGATCAACACTATCAACACCAGTCCTATGCCTGGTATAACAACAAGTAACGAAGCACTCGGCGTCGAAAAGACACCCAAGACTAACCCAACCTAGGCCATAGACCCTATACAGGCTTAGAGCTAAACCATAGCTCTGATACCACACTGACACGCCCTAAGTCCCGGGATTCCCTAATAGAACCTTGAACCTGGTGCGCGAAACTAACAAGAAACAAGAAACTAATGGGAAACAGGAACAATACATGTTAAAAACAAAACTGACCTAATATATATACTCAAGAGTAGGGAGCTAAGATAGCTCACACGAGTTCTAGACCAAGAAAATTAAAACCAAACAAGGTTACATACAGCGGAAGACATGCCTAGCAAATAAGGTGGCATCAAGAACTGTCTAGGGACAACAAATACTACCCCAATACAAGCCCAGAGTTTATTAACTCATACAAGATCGTCCTTACCAAAATATAAAAGGACACTACTTCGAACAAGAATATCCTGCTGAGTAAGTTCCCAGCTAAGTCGAGCCTCACTGCGTACTATCCCCTGCTTTCCTGGGGGGGGGAAACAATTAAACAAATAAAGGGTGAGATAAATCTCAGTAAGCTATTAACATGCAACTATATGTCATGTTATCATGCAATACAAGTAGATACTCAACTAAACATATATCAAGTATCATCAAGTAACAAGTATAAGAGAGGCTAAGCCAACCCAACAAGTAATCAAGCTCAAGAAAGGTTCAGGTAACAAGTAGTCAAGTGGTGTGAGAGGCTAGACCAGCTCACCAAGATGCACATAGGTCTATCACGCATTTTTACCTGAATCCTTCCTTATTCCTCCCAAGAATACCATTTGTTGTCGATGCTTTTCTAGCTGAGGACAACCAAGAACAAGAACAAGAAACTGCTATGCAGTATATAAGAAGACCTGGTAACCAGTGTCATCCACAAGAACAAGATCCACGTGGTGTTCAAGACAAGAGTCAGCATTCACTTAGGTCAGGCTTATTGCTCCAACCAAGGAAGCTATGCCCTTACTATGGCCGGTTGTCGCGACCCCGACCCCGCGGGCCCGGAACTCGCGAGCTGGGCGTCGACTTACAACAATACACCAAAATAATGAAGATAAAAATTTCGTTTTTATACCCAAAATGTTTAAAACAAAGTTTTAGAAATCCCAGCTTAACAACAACAACAAACTACTACAATAAGCTTCGCAAACTCACCCCAAAAATACAAAAGATTTCAAATCTTAATGACGTCATTAGTGGTAAAACTATCCCCAAAAGGTTATACATTTAAATAATGTAAACCGATCCATAACAACCTGACCCAAAATCTCAATCCTCTCGACGTCCTCCTCGATCCGCGAATCCTAATCCTTTTCCTCCTGGGGGGGTTAAGGAAAACAATTTGAAACAAGAAACGGGGTGAGAATAAATCTCAATAAGTTACTAATGCAACTACATGACATGCTAATATGCAATGACCAATAGCAATTAACATAAGACAGATAGCAGCGGAATAATAAGTGACATACTGACAAACAGTAATATCCAATAATCAATCATATAAATAACCATATAACAACAAATGAGAGGCTCCCTATCGCAAACCGTCCCATACCGGTTGGAAATAACGACCAGCTCAACATGCAACACATAAGGCTGAAATAAACACTCATAAGTGGATACATAGCCAAGGTTTCATCCAACTAAAAGAACCAAATAAAGGTCGCTGCGCAGCTTCAATAATCAACAATTAACATCTTCATAGCAGCATGAAAGCTCGAAGAGAAAACCCCGGTACCAGAACCAATAACCATAAAAGTGTCACAAAGGACAAGGACCATGACACAAAGTCATGCCCGCTAGCCAGATACATTCACAGAGGAATGCTGACTTATCCTTTCCAAGGCCAATCTGGAGAAGGGGTATAGAAGGGGGCAAAACAATGGTCAACATTATAATGGACTTGGCTTTGCCATTATAATCTTTCCCATCGCCCGATGCAACAAATATGCCAGCTGGGCTTCTAATTAAATGCTAAGTAATAATAATTTAGCATGATTAAACAACTTAAGGTTCCAAAGTAGGGAACCACACCAATTAATCATCATAAAGATGCAAACGATTACCCATGAAGAGTTCAACAACAATGAACACAAGAAGTTTCTCATAAAAGAGTACAACAACGATAAACAGAATTTCTCATAAAGAGTACAACAACGATAAACGGAATTTCTCATAAAGAGCACAACAACATTGATCATTAAACAAGATGGTTCCAAGACAAGGACCCATACCAAACACATCCTAAAGACGATACCCACGAGTTAATCATAAAGAGCACAACCCAAACGGTCGCTCACCAATGGCCCAAAGACTATTACCAAAATGTCCATAAACACTTACTCAAAAGATATACTAGGACTATGGACTCAACCATCTCATCACACTTGGAATTCCAAATAAGAAATCCGAATGAATACATCTTAGGGTTAATCAAACCGTAGGTGCCCAATTGCCAATCCACGCTTTATCTCCGTTTATAACGAACCCATTCTAAACACCCCAAACGAATCCACAAGGTTACACTTATTAGAACATGATCACAACTGGACTAAACCCTACACCTTGGTGTTCAATACAACCCTCTAGGTACTATAGGACATCGCCTAAAACCTAGACCAAGTCTTACGCGAAATTCAATTCGGTTGGAACAAACACGAACACATCATAAGATGCCCAAACAATACTTGATCAAATTACATAGCTCTATTGTTCACAAAGGACCCAATTTTAATTAATAAAGTGTTCCACGGTGTTATCTTAAGTTAATTAGAAGGATTAAACCTAAACTAGTTAAGCCATTTGGTTTAAACAAGCAAAAAGGTCAAATTCCTGGAACAGGGGGCGGGCGGGCGCTTGGCCAGTGCAGGCGCGCGCTTGAATTTCCAGAAAGTCAGGCGCTAGAAAAAGTGGGAGTAGGCGGGCGCCTGGGCAGGGTCAGGCGGGCGCCTGGTCTACGGGCTGGGAAGAATTCCCAGCCGGGTTCTTCACATTTCCTTACCATTTTCCTACCAAAATCATAACACCCAAAATCAACACTCCCAAAACGATTCCTAAGGTATCCAAACCTCATTTAACCAAAAAGGGGACCTAAGTAACACCCTTTAATCAATCAAGACCAAGATCAAATTCCCACATTCAAGATTTCACCATTTCTTCCCAAGAACTCAAATAAATTCAAAATAAATTCAAAACTCAATCAAACTTCAAAAATAACACATCAAACATCATATAAACATGATATGAACATTTTAGCATCAAAATGGGGGAAAAGTAACTTACTTGATAAATCTCAAAGTTGACGGATTTCAATTCTTTTTGGTTCTACGCGATCCTATCGACGATCTAAACAAGGTTCACGTTTTAAGAAATGAGAGATTATGAGAGGAAGAGGAAGAAAATGAAGAGAGAAGATAGAGAAGAAAAAGCTTACCATTCCATGGAGAGAGAGAGAGAGAGTTGCTGCACAATGATGAGGGAGAAGGGGAAGAGTGAGGGAGAAGAGGAGGAGTAGGGAGAAATGATTTCAAAATGTTACGCTTAGGCCCCTCCCCCTAATACTACCCTTTCAAATAAACTCCCCATAAACAAATAAGACTCAACACTTCTACACCAGCACAAATGACCCAAATAAATGCTAGGCATAATTATTATGAAACATAAAATGCACACATAAATATTTAAATAAATAATAATTTAAATAAATGAATAAGCAAATAAACAAATAATAATTATTTATTACCAATAAAATAGAGCCTAGTTTTCGGGTCGTGACATTCACTCCCCCTTAAAGAAAATTCGACCCGAATTTTAACGAGACTTACCCGAATGATCAAGTAGCCATTAATACGATAGTTCCGCCATTTCTCAAATTCCTCAATCGTCCATTCTAAACCACTACAAGGTAACCTGAAATAATGTTCACCATACCAGGACCTCTCGCACTTGACTTCCTTCAACCATAATCCCCACTACTAATTAGGATCCAAATTCAAAATCAAGAATCTCAATTGCTCCCAACATAGTTCCCGAGATACCTCAAGTTCATCTTATTCATAACCTTAATTACACTGCAAAAGTGCATTCATAAGCCAAACGCATACTTGATATTACTTCCCAGAAGTTCACAACCTTAAACCATCTCGAGTTTAATCGGCTCTTAAACTACAAAAGCTAAAGAATTTTCATTCCCATAATATTCATCGAGGTGATCATGTCTCTAAGGATTACCATTTTAGTGCTCTCGCTCTAGGTAGCACCTTAAACTAGAGGTGTAATATAAACCCAAAATTTTAATACAACATGTTCACTTAAATCTACGCCATAATATCATCGTCATAACGCTCCAATCCTTGAAAGCCTAAAATAATTACGAATACTCAATAGTCCGAAAATGATCTAAATTTTATCTTCAAGGGATTTCCCTGAACTCCCTTTTTAGTTAACAACTTGTGCTCATATACCCAAGGAAATCGACAAATTTCAAATCCTTAATAGCTAACCCAAGTTAGTCTTTCACGCATACATTTATTAATCTAATGATACTTAGGCTCAATAGTACTACCATCATAATAAACCAATTAGCTAGCAACGTTCCAACTGGCCCAATACCAAATCATGATATTCCTTAATTATGCCCAAGTATTGATACTCCACTTCCTTCTCATACCCTTGATCCAATTTGGGAAACGCCACCAAGAAGGGATTTAAAACCATAGAACCACTATTTAACCAAAATTTCAAAATGCCTTTAACATAAATCGAGAAATTATTACTCTCCCAAAATGCACTTATTAGTCTTTTCTAACTTAACACGCTTACCACCATCATCGATTATAAATTCCACCATACACTCATTACCCATAACAAATCGTATACCTCACCATACTAATCCATTCCGATGCATTCACGGAGATGTACTAAAAGTGAATAAAATTTCCTCAAAAGATCCTCATTGAATCCTCAACTCCTATAACCCAACCGATACAATATGGATATTGATCTAAATATTAGCATTACAACCTTGTACCACAACAACCCAATTTAACCCAAGCTTCTCCTCAAACACTAGGTACTATTCGGAGGAAAATGAAAATCTTACGAATGATAAATACACCCAACAGATTGACCGAAACTAAATACTCGGATTTCAATTAAGAAAAGATAGGTATAACTCTACCCAAAGGAACGGTCTCAAACAGTTTTAAGAAATTAGAAATGGAGAATACATCAATCCCCCTACGATAATAGACTAAAGCAATAGTAACATCAAAATCTTGTAATAGCAACATGGCTAATCTAGCAGGTGAGACATAACCATACTTAAGCACATCATAAGCACATAAGACTTCATCAGATACCCTAAACTCCTCCATAGGAGTAGACACCTACTATACATAAGTCAAAGACTCAGAAGTAATAAATGTAACTAAATGCACAGAAACACATAGATGCGATGATCCTAAAATGCACGCGCTCGCTCTCACGACGCAAAATAATATCTCCTGAAATTATCCGTTACCTGGTGAGTGCTGATTGGTCGCAATTACTCTGCCCTATACCTTGGGTTTCCCCGAAGCATCTCTCTTCTGACCCGGTGAAGTACTGGTTCCTGCTCCTGATGCTTGAACCTTAAACCTCGGACAGTCTTTTATGAAGTGACCCAGTTGACCACAATTGATACATTTTCCTTGTTTCTTCCAACACTCATCCTCCAAATGGCCTTCCCTCTGGCAGTAAGTGCAAAGCCACCTACCTTGTTTCCCTTGTTTCCCCGAAGTAGTACCCGGATTCCCCAGCGCGGTTTGTCCTTTAAACTGAGATGGTGCTCCCAAATTACCTCGGTTATCTGAACGGTGATGTGGTTGAGATTTAGCATGGCTTACTTGTTTACCCGCATTTGCAACCTCGGTCTTCCTCTTATGCTCCCCAATATCTTGCTCGTTCAAGTATGCCCGGTCTACCGCATCCTGAAATGTCACAATTCTCTGGGCTATAAGCTGAGTACGGATGGATGTCTTCAAACCCCTGATTAATCTCATCGCTTTCTTCTCCTCGGTCCGCACAAGGTATTCACAACACCTGACTAATTCTGCAAACTTAGCTGAGTACTGTGCTACTGACATTATGCCTTGCTCCAAGCTGAGGAACTCGATCTCTTTCCGGTTTTGATCCGCTAGAGAGATAAAATGATCCTTGAATTTCCTCACGAACCACTCCCAAGGATATGGTACAAGAGTCGCATCCCAACTGGTCTTCAGTGCCTTCCACCAATGTTCCGCAGCCCCCACGAGCTTATAAGCTGCAAACAGAACCCTATCCTCATCAGTGCAACCAAAGACATCGTAGATTTTCTCCATCGATTCTATCCATAGCTCGTCTTTCTTCACATCCGGCTCCCCGTCGTACTCACTTGGTTTCAACTTTAAGAACTGCTCCAACCCATATTGCGGAGGTGCTACATGTTCCTCTCTCGGCCCTTGGTCATGAATTGCTTTCACGGCCGCTTCAAACCTGTCCTGAAACATTACACGGTTTTCTTCCCGTAGACCATTCTGATTCTGAGTCCCACTGATGCATTCACCAGCTCTTCTTCTAGCCATCACAAACAAATACCTGCATAAAATACTCATCGTTACTCACTCCGCACACTACTACCCACCTAGGTCATACTAATCCACCTAGACTTATACTTAGAGCCAATGCCATAGCTCTGATACCAACTGTCGCGACCCCGACCCCGCGGGCCCGGAACTCGCGAGCTGGGCGTCGACTTACAACAATACACCAAAATAATGAAGATAAAAATTTCGTTTTTATACCCAAAATGTTTAAAACAAAGTTTTAGAAATCCCAGCTTAACAACAACAACAAACTACTAGAATAAGCTTCTCAAACTCACCCCAAAAATACAAAAGATTTCAAATCTTAATGAAGTCATTGGTGGTAAAACTATCCCCAAAAGGTATACATTTAAATAATGTAAACCGATCCATAACAACCTGCCCCAAAATCTCAATCCTCTCGACGTCCTCCTCGATCCGCGAATCCTAATCCTTTTCCTCCTGGGGGGGTTAAGGAAAACAATTTGAAACAAGAAACGGGGTGAGAATAAATCTCAGTAAGTTACTAATGCAACTACATGACATGCTAATATGCAATGACCAATAGCAATTAACATAAGACAGATAGCAGCGGAATAATAAGTGACATACTGACAAACAGTAATATCCAATAATCAATCATATAAATAACCATATAACAACAAATGAGAGGCTCCCTATCGCCAACCGTCCCATACCGGTTGGAAATAACGACCAGCTCAACATGCAACACATAAGGCTGAAATAAACACTCATAAGTGGATACATAGCCAATGTTTCATCCAACTGAAAGAACCAAATAAAGGTCGCTGCGCAGCTTCAATAATCAACAATCAACATCTTCATAGCAGCATGAAAGCTCGAAGAGAAAACCCCGGTACCGG
Organism: Campanula takesimana; assembly: GCA_026119855.1. Taxonomy (NCBI): domain Eukaryota; kingdom Viridiplantae; phylum Streptophyta; class Magnoliopsida; order Asterales; family Campanulaceae; genus Campanula; species Campanula takesimana. Next base: position 27,495 of record JAOWBW010002958.1, on the reverse strand, counting down.
AACCAATAACCATAAAAGTGTCACAAAGGACAAGGACCATGACACAAAGTCATGCCCGCTAGCCAGATATATTCACAGAGGAATGCTGACTTATCCTTTCCAAGGCCAATCTGGAGAAGGGGTATAGAAGGGGGCAAAACAATGGTCAACATTATAATGGACTTGGCTTTGCCATTATAATCTTTCCCATCGCCCGATGCAACAAATATGCCAGCTGGGCTTCTAATTAAATGCTAAGTAATAATAATTTAGCATGATTAAACAACTTAAGGTTCCAAAGTAGGGAACCACACCAATTAATCATCATAAAGATGCAAACGATTACCCATGAAGAGTTCAACAACAATGAACACAAGAAGTTTCTCATAAAAGAGTACAACAACGATAAACGGAATTTCTCATAAAGAGTACAACAACGATAAACGGAATTTCTCACAAAGAGCACAACAACATTGATCATTAAACAAGATGGTTCCAAGACAAGGACCCATACCAAACACATCCTAAAGACGATACCCACGAGTTAATCATAAAGAGCACAACCCAAACGGTCGCTCACCAATGGCCCAAAGACTATTACCAAAATGTCCATAAACACTTACTCAAAATATATACTAGGACTATGGACTCAACCATCTCATCACACTTGGAATTCCAAATAAGAAATCCGAATGAATACATCTTAGGGTTAATCAAACCGTAGGTGCCCAATTGCCAATCCACGCTTTATCTCCGTTTATAACGAACCCATTCTAAACACCCCAAACAAATCCACAAGGTTACACTTATTAGAACATGATCACGACTGGACTAAACCCTACACCTTGGAGTTCAATACAACCCTCTAGGTACTATAGGACATCGCCTAAAACCTAGACCAAGTCTTACGCGAAATTCAATTCGGTTGGAACAAACACGAACACATCATAAGATGCCCAAACAATACTTGATCAAATTACATAGCTCTATTGTTCACAAAGGACCCAATTTTAATTACTAAAGTGTTCCACGGTGTTATCTTAAGTTAATTAGAAGGATTAAACCTAAACTAGTTAAGCCATTTGGTTTAAACAAGCAAAAAGGTCAAATTCCTGGAACAGGGGGCGGGCGGGCGCTTGGGCCAGTGCAGGCGCGCGCTTGAATTTCCAGAAAGTCAGGCGCTAGAAAAAGTGGGAGTAGGCGGGCGCCTGGGCAGGGTCAGGCGGGCGCCTGGTCTACGGGCTGGGAAGAATTCCCAGCCGGGTTCTTCACATTTCCTTACCATTTTCCTACCAAAATCATAACACCCAAAATCAACACTCCCAAAACGATTCCTAAGGTATCCAAACCTCATTTAACCAAAAAGGGGACCTAAGTAACACCCTTTAATCAATCAAGACCAAGATCAAATTCCCACATTCAAGATTTCACCATTTCTTCCCAAGAACTCAAATAAATTCAAAATAAATTCAAAACTCAATCAAACTTCAAAAATAACACATCAAACATCATATAAACATGATATGAACATTTTAGCATCAAAATGGGGGAAAAGTAACTTACTTGATAAATCTCAAAGTTGACGGATTTCAATTCTTTTTGGTTCTACGCGATCCTATCGACGATCTAAACAAGGTTCACGTTTTAAGAAATGAGAGATTATGAGAGGAAGAGGAAGAAAATGAAGAGAGAAGATAGAGAAGAAAAAGCTTACCATTCCATGGAGAGAGAGAGAGAGTTGCTGCACAATGATGAGGGAGAAGGGGAAGAGTGAGGAAGAAGAGGAGGAGTAGGGAGAAATGATTTCAAAATGTTACGCTTAGGCCCCTCCCCCTAATACTACCCTTTCAAATAAACTCCCCACAAACAAATAAGACTCAACACTTCTACACCAACACAAATGACCCAAATAAATGCTAGGCATAATTATTATGAAACATAAAATGCACACATAAATATTTAAATAAATAATAATTTAAATAAATGAATAAGCAAATAAACAAATAATAATTATTTATTACCAATAAAATAGAGCCTAGTTTTCGGGTCGTGACACCGGTAGTAAGGGGTCAAGCGGAAATATATAGGGACCCGATTGTCACTTAAACCCCAGCTCTCGCGACAAGCGTGAACCTATATATTTTCGAACAAGCAAGGAGAACCAGCTGGACTCACACAATAATGCACAAGTAGATGTTTACTTGAACTACGAGAACAGAACTAAGTCCCTTAGTAGTGGACCATTCTTTATGCACCATGTAATTATGTATCATGTGCTCACGATATTATGCACCATGTAATCATGTATCATGTGCTCACGAGAATACAAGTACACGTACCCAATTATTGCGAATACCAATCAAGTTCAACTATGGCACGTAAGTGTCCATGTAACACGATCAATCCAAGTTAGGGTCTATTAATAACAGACCTCAATCACGTAGTAGGGTATATCACTTAATCACATGCCAAGTTTGCACGTACATATTTATATCACGTTTAACACATTAAAGTGTCTATCACGATACCCTTACTATCAAGTAGAGCCCAACACCTTAGACTCTAAACACGTAGTAGAATAGGTCACATTGTACCTAGACACGGTCATACTTCACATATATGTATCGTTAATAATCGAATACATTTTCTAACACATATTGTGTTCTGTAATTATTCTTTATTCTTTATATACTCCATTGAGTATATACACGATTAAAACCAATCACTAGTACTTTAGTGCTTATTCATAGCACTTCCAATATACACGTATCAAGTTCAGGTATACAGTAGAGTTAATCATTCTCTAACTAGTTTCATAACCCAATTCTTTGGTTATTCATGTCATGTATCAAATAATCAAGAAGCTACATTCTATCAAGTAGCTACATGCAAGATTTGCATATACACATCAAGAATCTTTCAAGTTTATTACCATACTCATGTAATGGTTTCAAGACATTCAAGACTTTCAAGACAATCAAGACAGTCAAGACTTTTACAAGATTTTATCATCTTGTATCCAAGTTCTCAATCCGTTTTCTTGGATGGTTAAACATGTACAAGAGTTAATTAACTTATACTTAAGTTATCAATCCAACTCTTTGGTTATTTAAGACAAGTACAAAATTTACTCATCTTATATTCACGTTTTAATTAAGAAGATGAGCTATACATCTCCCAATCAAGTTCAAGATCCTATTCCTAGGATATTCAAGCTCAAGACATAGCTTTAATGCCCTTAAGTTGTACAATCTTTAGATTCAAGATTTAAAACACTTTGGTTGGAACAGGGGTTCTGGGCGGTCGCCCAACCCCAGCCTGGGCGATCGCCCAAGATCACAAATCAAAATCCAAAATCCCTGCCTTAGTGGGCGGTCGCCCAAAGCCCCATGGGCGGTCGCCCAAGGCCAAAATCAGCAAAAACCCAATTTCTTTCCCAGGCTTAGAATTCTCCGTCCCAAGCGTAGGAGTATACTTTCTAACATTCCCTAACATTCTCAGGTGTATACTAACAAGTTTAGAACTCCTATTTCAAGCCCAATTCATTTCTTTTACCGTCCCATAAATAATAGAACAATTTCCTTTTATTCCAATTTAATATTTCACCGACCCAAAAGTATAAGTACAATTTCATGTTATACTAATATACCCATTTAGGGATACTTCCATTCATTTCCCCGTACCACAAATAATGGTACAATTTTTCTAATAATATTTAAATCAAGTTACTATTTTACCGTCTTACGAGTAGGAGTATAAATTCCTAACATATATTTGCAAACTCATTTACTAGGTTCTCTGTACTAATAGTATAGAAATACTCCCTTCGTCCCAATTTTACAAGTATCACAAAAATTGCCCAAAACACAATTTTAACAAGAACAAGTAGCGGGAATAACATATATGCATGTTATTACAAATAAGGGGGAGTCAATAACTTACCTAGTCAAAAATCAAGTTGACCCAAATTAATTTCTGTTTGGCAAGAAACGCTCTATTCAGCGCCACGAATATTTATCCGGGACCAGAATCACGAACAGAGGAATAATTAATCGCGAGGAGTCGAGAATAGGGTAAACCCTAACTTTTCTTTGAGACAGAGGGAGAAATGTCGAGAAAGTTTGAGAATTTCTTTCTCAGACAAACAAGCAAACCATGATATACTTAACAAGAATCAAGGAATGACACTTAGGCCCCTCAAGTTTCACTTTTTACAAAAAGGCCCCTAAAGTCATATTTTTACAAATGATCCTAAAGTCAAAACTAGACATTTAACCACCTTAATATTCTAAAGCAGTTAAAAATTTAATCCAAGTAAAACTAGAACATATTATGCAAGTTCAAGTATTTAAGCAAGCACGTCAAGAAATTTAACAAGAATTAGGACGGGCGTTACAAGTCCCATCCCCAACCTGGATTTTTGAACTAAGACTACATCGAGTCCCTTAGTTAAAGGATCAGTTGTGTTATCCTTGGTACCAACATAATCTACAGCTATCACCTTTTGAGACACAAGACCCCTTAAAGATTTAAATCTTATTTGGATGTGTCTCCTTGTTTTGCAGTTGAACTTGACACTTTTAAGTTTCTCAATTGTGGCAGTATTGTCACAATGTACAGAGATCATAGGAATAGGCTTGCTGACTATAGGCAACTCAGACATAATTCCTTGAAGCCAATCAGCCTTCAATCCAGTAGTGTTAAGAGCAACTAGCTCGGCTTCGAAGGTAGACCGAGACAACAAGGTTTGTTTTGTAGACCTCCAGGCAACTGCAGCTCCGCCTATGGTAAAAACATACCTAGTACAGCCATAACTCCCAGAGTTAGTAGCAATCTAGCTAGCATCACTGTACCCCTCGAGTACAGTAGGAAATCTCCTATAATGTAGACCAAGGTAAATTTTTCCCTTCAAGTACCGAATTACTCTACCTAGAGCTTCCCAATGAGCTCTATTCGGACACTTAGTGTATCTAGCCAACCTCATAACTGCGTAGGATATATCCGGTCTAGTACAGTTAGCAAGATAAATTAAGCTCCCAATAACCTGAGAATATTTCAACTGAGCCACAGGTACTCCATTCTCATTCTTAGCAAGTGCCATAGAAGGACTAAACGAAGTATTGACGATTTTACCATCCTTATAACCAAAATTCTCAATTACACTCTGTGTATAATGAGCTTGTGAGATGGTTATGCCTTTAGTTGAATGAGTCAAATTAAGTCCAAGGATCACTACAGCTACTCCCATATCCTTCATTTCAAACTTACTTTTCAAGAATGACTTAGTTTTATCGATTATTCTCATATTATTTCCAAATAACAGAATGTCATCAACATATAGGCACAAGACGATACAACTATCACCTTTACTCATAGAATAGATACACTTGTCAAAATTATTAGTAATAAAGCCAAACTAAGAGACAATTTTATCAAGCTTCTCATGACACTGCTTTGGGGCTTGTTTCAATCCGTAAAGGGATTTAATAAGTTTGTAGACCTTTCTTTCATTACCAGATGCTGCAAATCCTTTAGGATGATCCATATAGATCTCCTACTCAAGATCGCCATAAAGAAAGGCGGTCTTCACATCCATTTGATAGATATTGAGTTCATACACAGAAGCCAAAGCATACGGATTGTAGTCATCCTAGCAACCGGTGAATAGGTATCGAAATAGTCTATTCCCTCCATCTGCTTAAACCCTTTAGCAACTAATCTAGCCATAAACTTATCAACGGTTCCATCAGGTTTGAGTTTCCTCTTAAAAACCCACTTGCATCCACTTGCTTTGCAACCATGAGGAAGATCAAATAATTCCCATGTCCCATTTAAGACAATAGAATCAATCTCATGTTTAACGGAATCCTTCCATTTCTTAGCATTAGGAGATGCCATAGCTTCTTTGAAGGTATTGGGTCACCCTCGATATTGTAAGTGATGTAATCACTTCCATAATCCTTGGTGACCCTAGCCTGTTTACTCCTTCTTGGTTCATCCTCATCATCAAATAAAGAACCAATTGGATCTGCCCCCACTTTTGTCATTATTGGGTTTTGATGCATCATGTGCAGCGGAATAAATAGATAAAATCAAACACCCAAGAGCCCGGATTCGTGCATGTTAATTAAATTAAATACAAGATGAAAGAAACTAACCCTTGAAGATCGCATCCATAAACACAGACTTTAAGGTTCTAAAGGAAACACCCTCCATCAGTATCCATACGTCGAACGGATATCAAGAACACCTCCTTGATCTAGATTGCTAGACCCAAGGCTTGGTGAAGAAACGATTTCTTCATCGGAGTTATCTTGTTTCATTGATTATTGTATTTTGACGATCATGAATCTCAAAGTAAATCATCATACCTCTCTATGATTTATTGTTTCTAAAACAATGGTTTGTGATTTCCAAAATCACCATTTTAGGCTGTCAAACCCGGCTGTATATCTTATATAAGCGTTTGACCTAATTCCATTTGGGATCGGGATTCCTTTTTAGTCAAGAAAACTGAACAAACTGGTCTATTACAGGCATAGCAGCCGTACGGCTCCTTTGGAGCCGTACTCCATCATTGTAGCCGTACGGTGGCCAGTCCAGAAATCCCCAATTTTAGCCTTTTTCAAATCCGCTCTATTGTGTGTGACCCAATAGGATTATACTATGTTGGCAACAAGTCTGAACGAGTCAGAACCCGTAAGTCATAAGCGGACTCTAGCAAGCCATTATGACTACCCAATTAGTATAACTTTGAAAACCCAAAGTAACCTTATAGAACATATCACAATCCTTTTGTCACACGATATCATATTGGACATAAGTCATGGTCCACGTCAACTTATTTTGTCCAATGCTTTCTCGATCTCGAGTAGATTGATATGAGCAAATGACATTGAACACATCAATTCATTTGGGTACGGCCGTACACTATTATCAATCTCACTCATCAAGTGGCCAAGCAGATATCTCTCTTGAGAGAAGGACAAATCCCATCTTGACTTATCATTCTTTCCTACAAGAATCCAATTATGCCAATCGTAGCCTTTATAACCACCCGGTTAGGGGTAGCGTTTGAGTATGTCAAACATAATGTTTATCATATGGAAGACTATGATAATCATAGGTCTAAGGATAAATGATATAACTATTATGAGATTTAATTATGACATTTGACCATGACATAAATCTCATAACGGGTCTATCCAGGACTTGTTCTCCAACATGTACCCACAAGTTTAATCCCCATCCTATGCGCTATAATCATCATATGATTATCTATTAAACTCATGCTAGCCCTTTATAAGTGATAGGGATAATGATCATTATAATAAACATGCAAAAGATATAATAATCGGGTTTGTTATCTCTATAACAACGAAGCTATGATATAACGCATAGGCCTTTCTCAAGGGCCTAGGTCATAATATCTAACAGTCATCTCTTCCACTTGAGTTGGAATTGAATTAGACGTGGTATTTGACTCTTTAAGGAGTCCGGTTTTCATGGGAAATACATCTTCAAAGAATGTTGCATCACGTAACTTTACAATTGAGTTAACATCTATGCCATAAATTTCAGATTTGATAATCAGAAATCTCAATGCATAACTCGTTTCAGAATATCCTATAAAGATAGCATCAACAGTTTTAGGACCAAGCTTCTTTCTCTTGTGTTCAGGGACAAGTTCCTTTGCAAGGCACCCCCACACTTTTAAGTGTTTCAAGTTGGTCTTTCTACCTCTCCAAAGTTCAAACGGACTTTCATCTCTATGTTTAGGAGGAACTATATTCATAATATGGCAAGCCGTATTCAAAGCTTCTCCCCTCATATACTTAGGTAGTCCAGAACTTATAAGTAGGCTGTTAATCATATATTTAAAGGTTCTATTCTTACGTTCAGCAACACCATTAGATTGAGGTGTGTAAGGGGGAGTCTCTTCATGCACTATGCCGTTTTCTTGGCAATAATGCATAAACAGATTAGACTCATATTCACCACCTCTATCTGATCTTAACTGTTTAAGTTACTTGCCAGTTTGTTTTTCAACTTCATTTTTAAATATAATAAAATTTTCAAGTGCTTCGTCTTTTCCATTCAATAAGTAAACATAACAATATCTACTACAGTCATTAATAAAAGTGATAAAGTATTTCTTTTTATCTTTGGTCAATAAGCCATTAAATTCACAAATGTGGGTGTCCACTAAATCAAGTATTTCAGAATCTCGATTAACTGAATGACAAGACCTTTTAACAGATTTAGCTTCAACACAAACATGACATTTAGAATTTTTATCAATAGCATGCTTAGGAACAATATCCAAATTCATCATCTTTTTAACAGATTTAAAATTAATATGTCCTAAACGACCATGCCAAATATTTGAAGATTCAATGGAATAAGAAACAGGATAATCAATAAAACTATCATTAATAAAATGAGTACAAAATTACTCTCAACTCTAACTTTAAATAAACCATCCGAAGCATAACATTTTCCTATAAAACTACCAGAATACAAAATAATAACCTTATTACACTTGAATGAAAACTCAAATCCTTCTCTAACTAAACAAGAATCACTAATGATATTACGACGAATGTCAGGAACGTGATGCACATGTTGCAAGGTCAGAATTTGCCCATTAGGAAACTTCAGGTCTACGCGTCCAGTCCCAAGCACCTTTGCAACACTAGAATTCCCCATCATCACTGATCTACCACATTCAGGCTGGTAAGACACAAATAGCAATTTATCAGCACAAACGTGCACATTTGCCCCAATATCTACCAACCACTCGTTGGTTCATAAACAGTAAAGATTTCAGGATTAGAAGTTACATACTTAGTAATCTCGATGGTAATAGCATCATCTTCAGGCTGAAACGCATCATCAACAGGATCATCATTAGATGGTCCAATGACCATGTTCGCCTGAGCTTGATCAGCAGAACCTTGTGCCACTTTTCCTTTCTTGGGACAGTCCCTAAAAAAGTGTCCAACTGTTCCACAATTCCAACAGCATTTGTTTGCTTTTGGATTTTTCTGGATATGTTTCTTAGGTTTCAGCTTTTCATTATTACTATCCTTAGAGCCAGTTTTCTCAAATTTCCTTTTGTTCTTATTGGCAGTTATCATATTGGCCTTAGCCTCCACAGGCACACTAACACCGTTACTATGGTGCACTTCCTGGATCGATATTGCATTCATCAAATCATTGAGTGTCAAGCTTCCAGTACGGTGCTTGAGAGTCATACCAAATTCCTCCCAAGACCGAGGAAACTTCTCAATGATTGACATGACTACGAACTTCTCAGGAAGTTCCATAGCTCTATCCTTGAGTGATTACAATATGATCTGGAACTCATGCACTTGATCAGTAACAGATTTCCCATCAGCCATACGATACTTAAGGAACTTAGACACACAGTACTTTTCAACATCAACATCATCAGTGTTATACTTTATGTTAAGCGTTTCCCACAACAATGCAGCAGTGAGGGGAGCTGAACAATAAACATCGAAGATCACATTTGACAGAGTTGAAAGAATGCATCCACGAACAACATCGTCCATCTCCCTCCACTGCTCAGCAACCTTCGCTGTTGCAGGGTCCTTCTCATCAATAGCAGGGCACTTTTCAGTTAGCATACCAGTCATCCCCTTAATTGATAACCAGATTTTCATCCGTTCCTGCCAGCGCTTGAAAGAGAACAGTTTATTGCGGCAAATTCTTCCGAGGATAAAACGATCTCAGGAACGTACCAGGAAAACTTTGCACGAACAGGTACCGAACCACTTGCGACTGCTGTCCCACTTCGCCGGAATCTCAATTCTCAGATCAACCACAGATTACGAATATAGAGAGAGAACAGTTTATTGCAATTAATTGCGTGTATATAAACTGGTATAGGGATCGTATATTTATACTAGTATTAAGTCGGTTTAGGTTTTTTAGAAGGACTCCAAAACCTACCCGATTTACAGTAATTTATTCTTGAAGGACAAGAAACTATACAGTTAGAGTCCAGTTAGGAAACTAACTGACCTAACAATTTCGTCAGGGACCATTCTGCAAATATTGGAAACTTCAAATAAACTTTGTCCAAAAAGATACACCCTCGAACCGAACCATTCTCCCTCAGCTTGTGCCCGACCCGGCCGAGCGAGCGCGCGTGTGGGGAAAGGTTCAAGCCCACCTCACATGTAACTTGAACATGAGACTATGAAATGCCAAGTAATTTATGGCACTTCAACTACCCATTTCAATTCCATGTGGGATGGCCCAAAAGCCTTTAGTACTTCCAATAAAAGGGAAGGCTTGCCTTTTCTGTCCCATGTGGGATGGCAACCAACCCATATCATCATTGGAAGCAAAAGTCTCTTTTAAAATCTCATCTTTAAAGTCTTAGAACTATGGATTTAATCCATCATTTGGCTTTCACCAAAACACCAATATTGTTCATGGTATAACATACTACAAGTATAAACATTGACCAAGGTCAAAGTCAACGGGACCCACCAATGGGACCCACTCAAAGTTGACCCTTTTCAAACTAAATTTCCAACAATTATTACTACATGTGGTTCGCCAATTCGGGTGCAGAAAAACCAACAAAAATATTGTTAAAATATGATTTCTCAGCTTTCATCCATCAATTAGTTGAAAGAGTTTCAATAAATTGCATCTCAATCATGTCAATGTAATTCAAAAAATGTTCACGATTTCAGTGGTGAGAAAGAAGTTTTGAGAGATGATTATTGTTAACATGCTGGGCTTTCATTTTTCTCAACCAATTATGTTGTGTCAGCTGGTCTAACATTTTATTCGAGCTGGTTTGGATGGACAACCATGATGGATCTATTTATCTCGATTGGAAAAGAATCAAGAGAAAAAGAAAGAATTGAACCAGACAAATCCGAAACATCGACCGTAAACAAATGAAGGATAGTCAGGCCTCGATTCCCACGGTTAGGGTATGAACCTAGCCATTTTGGCAGGGCGTACTAAACCACAGGAAAGGGTTAAGCCTAAGAATAAGGATTCTTCGATTTATACCAATCATCGGCCATCTTTCCTTTGTGTCCTTGTCCTTCTGAGATCGCTAGCAATTTGCTTGTCCTTTTGAGATCGCTAGCAATTTGCCATTGACTGATTAGCAATTTTCCATTGACTGGTTCACCAAATCAAGAAGGGCAGATGTTGCTAACTGTAGATACCCCGGGGGAAACCACGGCCTTAGGCTTGAGCGCGCGTTGGTTTGTATCCTAGGATGTCTAACTTGTTTTTAGAGTCGCCACTATGTTTTGAGGAACATAAGAAAAACCTATTGATTGTAGCCTAAGTTTGATTACGAAAACAGAGATTCTTTGTTTTGAGGTTCGGGGTTAGATTACGAGATGGGAAGTACCGAAACACCCATCTCGCCCAACTAAGGTTGGTCTTGCTTGATCAAAATCTACATGAATGGAAATGTTCTTCTTCTTCTTCTTTAAGTCACGAAAAGGGGGGATTTAAAATAAGATTTGGAATGTAGGAGATAACTCCTTAACCAACCTCAATGAGATGAGGTGATCATTAGAGTCATGTCCCAAAATGATTTGGGTGATTGCACATTTGATTAAAGTAAAAGAGAGAGAGGAGATGGAGTAGAAAATAAGGGAAAAGATGGACTTTTACCTACAATTTGAAGACCTTCAAGTATTGCTTGATGAAATCCTTAGAGAACCTTTAGAAAGTGATTTTGGTATAGTTTTTGTAAGTTCAATTTTCGGTCCCTTGAAAATGGAGGTAAAGAGAGGTTTTTATAGGTGAAAGAGGGGTGTTTTTGGTGCCAAAACTCAGTCACCAAGAAATCCTTCCCGGGCAAAATCCTGTAAATTGAGCAAGGGAGGGAATCCTGGCCAGAAATCTGTAACTGACGCCCAGAGGCGCGCGCTTCCTGCTTTGGGGGCGGGAGGCGCGCGCGCCTGGCTCCTAGTGTCGGAGGCGCGCGACTCAGAGAAGGCAATTTTGACAGAATGGACTAGAAAGTCAGCCCTGTCATTCAGTTTAGTCCCTGGACTTAACGAAGTCAGTCAGGAACTTAACGAAAGTGACAGGAACTAACGAGGAACACTTAAAATGGGGAGAAACACAAAATCAAATGTGCAATCGGGGTGAGAGGTCCAAGGCGGGGTGTCTACAGAGCCCCTCGGCGACGTGGACTGCAAAGCAAAGCACGTCGACGAAAGTTAAAAAAAACACCCGCCGAGGACATCACCAAGAAAAAGCAAAGACTCGATGAAAGCAGTAATTTGAAATTGCGAGAGATAGTGGTGCGCTCCCTGTGTGAGCGGCTTTTGTTGATAGAGAGGGTGGCATGATCCGTTAGGTGAACCTGCCGGCTGAATGTTTTGAATGAGGCCATTAGTGAACCTTTTGATGGATCCGTTAGTGAATCCTTTGGATGAGTCCGTTGGTGAACCCTTGTTGACGAATCTGTTGGTGAATCCGTTAGATGAATCCGTTAGTGAATCCCTTGGATGAGTCCGTTGGTGAACCCTTGTTGACGAATCCGTTGGTGAATCCGTTTGATGAATCTGTTAGTGAATCCCTTGGATGAGTCCGTTGGTGAACCCTTGTTGACGAATCCGTTGGTGAATCCGTTTGATGAATCCGTTAGTGAATCCCTTGGATGAGTCCGTTGGTGAACCCTTGTTGACGAATCCGTTGGTGAATCCGTTTGATGAATCCGTTAGTGAATCCCTTGGATGGGTCCGTTGGTGAACCCTTGTTGACGAATCCGTTGGTGAATCCGTTGATGAATCCGTTAGTGAATCCCTTGGATGAGTCCGTTGGTGAACCCTTGTTGATGAATCCGTTGGTGAATCCGTTAGTGAATCCCTTGGATGAGTCCGTTGGTGAACCCTTGTTGACGAATCCGTTGGTGAATCCGTTTGATGAATGCGTTAGTGAATCCTTGGATGAGTCCGTTGGTGAACCCTTGTTGACGAATCCGTTGGTGAATCCGTTTGATGAATCCGTTAGTGAATCCCTTGGATGAGTCCGTTGGTGAACCCTTGTTGACGAATCCGTTAGTGAATCCGTTTGATGAATCCGTTAGTGAATCCCTTGGATGAGTCCGTTGGTGAACCATTGTTGACGAATCCGTTGGTGAATCCGTTTGATGAATCCGTTAGTGAATCCCTTGGATGAGTCCGTTGGTGAACCCTTGTTGACGAATCCGTTGGTGAATCCGTTTGATGAATCCGTTAGTGAATCCCTTGGATGAGTCCGTTGGTGAACCCTTGTTGACGAATCCGTTGGTGAATCCGTTTAATGAATCCGTTAGTGAATCCCTTGGATGAGTCCGTTGGTCAAACCTTGTTGACGAATCCGTTGGTGAATCCGTTTGATGAATCCGTTAGTGAATCCCTTGGATGAGTCCGTTGGTGAACCCTTGTTGACGAATCCATTGGTGAATCCGTTAGTGAATCCCTTGGATGAGTCCGTTGGTGAACCCTTGTTAACAAATCCGTTGGTGAATCCGTTTGATGAATCCGTTAGTGAATCCCTTGGATGAGTCCGTGTGGTGAACCCTTGTTGACGAATCCGTTGGTGAATCCGTTTGATGAATCCATTAGTGAATCCCTTGGATGAGTCCGTTGGGAACCATTGTTGACGAATCCGTTGGTGAATCCGTTTGATGAATCCTTTAGTGAATCCCTTGGATGAGTCCGTTGGTGAACCCTTGTTGACGAATCCGTTGGTGAATCCGTTTGATGAATCCGTTAGTGAATCCCTTGGATGAGTCCGTTGGTGAACCCTTGTTGACGAATCCGTTGGTGAATCCGTTTGATGAATCCGTTAGTGAATCCCTTGGATGAGTCCGTTGTGAACCCTGTTGACGAATCCGTTGGTGAATCCGTTTGATGAATCCGTTAGTGAATCCCTTGGATGAGTCCGTTGGTGAACCCTTGTTGACGAATCCGTTGGTGAATCCGTTTGATGAATCCGTTAGTGAATCCCTTGGATGAGTCCGTTGGTGAACCCTTGTTGACGAATCCGTTGGTGAATCCGTTTGATGAATCCGTTAGTGAATCCCTTGGATGAGTCCGTTGGTGAACCCTTGTTGACGAATCCGTTGGTGAATCCGTTTGATGAAATATTGCTTTGAAGTCTCGTGCCATTTGGAGTCACACTTGACTTTTGAATTGTGGGGTACGGGCACAGTGACTGCGACATAAAAATGTTCCTGCTGGGGAGAAATGTTGAGATTGACTTTGAGGGGGGTGTGGTACCGTGACAGAACTTAGGGAGTTCGGATTTTTGAAGAGGACAGCCTACTTATGAGTGGGAGTTTTCTATCCTGCTTTCGATTTTTTACGTGCCTTAAGGGCGGACCAGAAAAGGTGTGCCCAACTGGGTGTCCGGATCGGGACAGTGTCTTGATTTAGGCTGGAGATCTCTGACAAGGCCCTTTTCTTTGTATCCGTGGAGATCAGTTCAGCACTGGTTTGAGCACACTCTTATTCCTACCCGTTCTCGGCTTTGATGAGTTCGGGTGAGTGCATGGCTCTGTACTTGGGAGACAGAGTATTTTGGCAGCATGGTACCCAGGTGACAGACTTTTACACCCCTCCTCGTCCTGCAGTTCCAGACGTTCCTCCTTTCTGCCCTCGTAACTGGAGGTCACTTTCAGAGGCTGATCGTGCGGCATATATGGTAGGGGTTGATGCCGTCCCTTATATTCACTTGGATCAGGATTATGGCCTCTTCAGGGAGAACAACTTGATGCAGGGCTTTATGTTCGCTGATCCGAGGAGATCACAGGCTGCTCCTTCGACCTCCGCTCGGTTTTACACTACCGGTGCCGGGTATTGTTTTGATCCTCCTTTGCCTCCTCCTTATTACACTTATTCAAACTTCGGGGTCTTTGAGGAGAAGAGGGAGATTGTTCCCGAGGATATGTCACCGGAGAGAGAGCCTCCCGCTCAGGCTGCCGTGGTATGTTTTTCTGACCATCTTTGCATTTTCTCAGTTCCAGTCTTGTTTTTCTGTTCTTTGTATTGATGTAATTTCCTTTTCCGTTCTTTGTTGCAACAGGTGCCCGTAGCTGCTTATAGGCACTTGGGTAGGAAGAATAAAGGGATGAGGCGGAGGCTCCGTCAGCTGGAGGAGAGGGTGCTGGAGCTGTGCAGGGATATTGCTGCCATGACTAGAGATGCTGCTGGTGCTGTCTCTGGTGCTGCGAGAGGAGCTTCCCGAGGTGCCGGGGCATGGGACGAGGCTGCAGGGATGCTGCACTGGACATTGATGAGGCTGTCTCTTCGGCGAGGCAGTCGCTGAGCAGGAGTCTGAGCCATAGTAGGAGTCTGAGCCGAGAGGGTAGCCAGAGCCGGGGCGGCGCCAGTTCATCAGGGAGAGCTGTCAAGAGGACCCGTCCTGATGTTGTGATTGAGACATCCGAGTCTGAGGATGATGATGACGATGATGATGATGAGGATGATGATGACGATGAGGAGACCGAGAGCGGTAGCAGGGGGTGAGCACAGTGTTGGTGATGATGTGCCCGAGCTGTTTGGCTGAGAGGATGAGGGATTGAAACACTTTTACTTTTGCCTGTAATAACATTTAACATGTATCTACAATCCTAGTTATCTTACTACTCGTTTTATGTTCTTTTAGCGACTCGATCTTAGATGTTGACTCTTTTACAAACAAATGTGTGCCCAAAGGGTGCTTGTTGTCGATGCTTGAACTCCTTTTTGTTGCTGGGATTTGATTTTGCTACAGGTTGGGTATGTTGAAGTGCTTGGGTTCTGTTCTGAACTGACAAGGGCTGTTTCTGTCTGAACTACTGTCAAAGACGCGCGCGTCGGGCCTTGCTTATGGGAGGCGCGCGCGTTGTGAAGCCCTGGTCGGAGGCGCGCGCTTCTGGACTGCTGAATTACAGCCCCTTTCTTTTCTGATCAGAATGTTCCAACAGCTATAAATTTGAACTATTTTCGACCAGAATGGTCATACAGCATTCTTTTGCAAACACTTTCTCCTCCTAAATCACAAAATTCTTGTCATAATGGCCCCCATGACTTTCTCCTTTGAAGTTAAGGTTTCCGTCCCCGAGGGTGAGAAGTCGTTCCAATGGTGAGTGCCGTTCCAGCTGTGGGGTCCGTCTCGATGGTGGAGAAGCGTCCGAGCGTTTTTTATCGTTTGGGAAGGCCCAATGACGATGTTGTTGACCCCGTGAGACTGGTGGTTCATGTGCGGGACTATAGACCTCGTCATTTTCCCAAGAAGAAGAAAGGTAAAGGAAATTCCTCTTATGTGTGGAAGCGTCCCATGGTTGTCCCCGCTAAGGTTCCGCTTGATAAGGGTAAAGGGAAGGCCGTTGATGAAGCTCCGTCCCGTCCTAGCGTTTTCTCCCGTCTCGGCGGTCCCAGAATGTTCCGTCCCCGTCCAAGAAGACTAAAGGACATAACAAGAAGCAATGGGTTCCCAAACCTAAGAAAGATTAGATTTTCTTTGTACCCCAAGAGATTGCAATTAGACCACTTTGTTTTAGGATTTAATATTTTGATGTCTTTTGTTGCTCAATAAATCCGTTGTAATGTTTGAATAATTCATTGAATGAATAAAAATTGCATTTGTTATTTGAAGTGAATTGGGTATTTTTGATATGTTTTAGACCGCACCCGAAGGTTGCCTACGTTCCTCCAGTTGGGAGGCTCAGGTCTTCGTAGTTCAAACAAACAAAGACCATTTTTTTTTTTTTTTTATTAGTTTTTTTTTTTTTGTGCACCCTGTTTTTTGCCTAGACCGCCCTTTCGGGTTTTCAATCTAGCGGGCTTCTTTTTGCACGTGCTCTAATTTTTGCCTAGGCCGCCCTTGCGGGTTTTCAACCTAGCGAGCGATTTTTTTTTTTTTTTTTTTTAATGGTCTTTGTTTATTAAGCGTAGAACCTCTTGAGCTTGTCGAGGTTGACCTCCTTTGGCAGCTGGTCACCATCTAAATCCACGAGCCGGACTGCACCACCGCTTAGTATCTTTTTGACCACGTACGGACCGATCCATCGGGGTCCCCATTTCCCCAGGGGATTCATGGCATTAGGAGGATGTTGTCTTAAGACCAAATCTCCCACATTGATGTTTCGAGGCTTCACTTTTTTGTTGAAAGCTCTTGCCATCATTTGTTGATACGCCCTTGTGCGTTCGAGTGCTCTTAACCTTTTCTCGTCGAGTAAGGCTAGCTGTTCGTATCGACTTGCATCCAGTTGACCTCGTTGACTTGATTCTCGAGGAGGACCCGTAGAGATGGGACTTCAAGTTCGATAGGGAGTACGGCTTCAGAACCATAGACCAATGCATAAGGAGTTTCTCCTGTTGCGGATCGTATCGATTGCGGTAGCCCCACAATGCTAATGGTAGCTTTTCGGGCCAATCCCTTCCTGTTGATGCCATCTTCTTGACGATGGTCTCGATGGTCTTATTGCTGCTTCGACTGCGCCATTTGCTTGGGGCCGGTAAGGAGATGACTTGTGCTTGGTGATCTTGTATTCTACCAAAAGTGCATCCATTTCCTTCTCAAAGTGAGAGCCGTTATCGGAAATGATTCATGAGGCACACCGTATCGGCACATGATATTAATCTTTACAAATTCGGCCACTTTCTTGGCGTTGAGGGTTCGATAGGCTTGTGCTTCGACCCACTTTGTGAAGTAGTCGACTGCCACTAGGACGAACGACTGCCCATTGCTCCCGGCAGGATGAACTTTACCGATGATGTCTATCCCCAACAAGAGAAAGGCCAAGGTGTGACCATGTTGTAAAGTTGTGAGGGTGGAGCATGTTGCAGATTAGCGTGGAATTGGCACTTGGCACACCTTTTGACTTTCTCGATACAGTCTCGTTCCATAGTGCTCCAATAGTAACCAATGCGAAGTATCTTCTTGACTAGCATAAACCCATTCATGTGGGGTCCACATTCTCCTTCGTGCACTTCACACATTATCTCTTGAGCTTCGGTCTCATTGGCGCACAAGAGATTGATCCCGTCGTGGTGCCTTTTATAGACTCGGTCCCCAATCAGTACGTACCGAGAGGCTAACCTTTGCAGAGCTGCTTGAGACTTCTTATTGATGTTCTCGGGATAAGTGCCGTCTTTGAGGAAGTTCATGATATCCGAATACCACGGAGAGTTTGTTTGAACCTCGTTGATCTCGATACTCATGCAATATGCCGGACTGTTCCTTCGAGCAATTTTGAAGGCCCATACACTCCTACTAAGCATCAAATCATCCGTTGGACTTTTAGAGGCCTGTGATGGGCTGTGGTTGACCCAATTGAGGAGATGATTGGTGGGCTAGTGTATGGTACCTATGTGGCGGGTCGGGTCTGCGGACTCGGGTCGTTACAAATGGTATCAGAGCGGAACCCCGGCCTTAAGGCTTGCGAGCTAGCCCGGGGGTACGATCTGGGTATTGATTGACCTTGCCAGGGACGGCAAGGGTTTGAGTGGGGGAGATTGTGATATCCCCCATCCCACATCGGAAATATGTGGGAATTGAGTGTGCTATATAGAAGGCCCATACACTCCTACTAAGCATTAAATCATCCGTTAGACTTTTGAAGGCCTGTGATGGGCTGTGGTTGACCCAATTGAGGAGATGCTTGGTGGGCTAGTGTATGGTACCTATGTGGCGGGTCGGGTCTGCGGACTCGGGTGGTTACAATGACTTATGATAATGTAATCAATTGAAAAAGAAGAATAAAAATACAAAATGTAACGACCCGAGCCCGCAAGCCCGACCCGTCACATAGGTACCACACACTAGCCCACCAAGCATCTCCTCAATTGGGTCAACCACAGCCCATCACAGGCCTCCAAAAGTCCAACGGATGATTTGATGCTTAGTAGGAGTGTATGGCCTTCTATATAGCACACTCAATTCCCACATATTTCCGATGTGGGATGGGGGATA
This sequence comes from Campanula takesimana, assembly GCA_026119855.1. Taxonomy (NCBI): domain Eukaryota; kingdom Viridiplantae; phylum Streptophyta; class Magnoliopsida; order Asterales; family Campanulaceae; genus Campanula; species Campanula takesimana. Next base: position 8,553 of record JAOWBW010002958.1, on the reverse strand, counting down.
TCACAATCTCCCCCACTCAAACCCTTGCCCGGTCCACAATGTCACTATATGTTTGCAGCATTAAAGGTGTAATCCTGAACCTTATGCGGTCACTCAATCCCGCTTCAAACTTACGGGCTTTCTGCCCCTCGTTATCAAAGAATGTCGGAGCGAATTCAAGCAGCTCTGTGAACTTAGCGCAGTAATCATCTACGGTCATGCTACCCTGAGTCAGCGTCAGGAAGTCTGCTACTTTTTCATTGTGGACACTTGCGGGTAATACTTCTCATAAAACACCGTCTTGAACCTGTTCCACGTGAAGGCCTCATCTCCACGCGCAGCTGATGCTCTCTTTTCGGCTTCCCACCATTTAAGAGCCTTTCCTTTAAACATGAACGTTGTGAATACCACCTGTTGTTCTGTTGTGCAAGTCAACATCTCAAAAATCTTCTCCATATCTTTATCCAATCCTCTGGCTTATCTTTTGGCTCTCTAGAGAATGACTCTGGGTTTCTTTTCTGAAACGATTCAAGAGGATCTCTCAGTGTCACTGGTTGAGGTTGTGGTTGCTGCTGCTGAGCTGCCAATCCTTGTACTACTTGGCTGATTCCAGCCATTGTCTGAGCTAATGTCTGCAGTAAATTAGTCATGTTGGGATCTTATCCACCATCGTTTCCAGCATTGCTCCTTCTGTTGTTCCTCGACATCTGAGGATAACAGGATATCTATTAATACTGCGAATACAAAACGTTTTACACGCCCTCGCGTACTTTATACTTTTACTTTCACAACATACACTGAGGTCGCCTTACTAGGCTTGTTATTTATATAAAGGTCAATCACCCAGACCTATGGCCGTTTTACTAAGCCAACACTTTCCCATTCTAGTAAATTTTACTACATTTCTTGGGTTTCATTATACCCTTACCTTTATTATTCCTTTCTATAGGTCGTGATTTACTTTCATAGGTCATTTCACTAGACCATACTTTCGATTATATTTGGCCGTCTTCTCCGACCAATCCTACATTCATTTCAAAAGATTACTTTTGTTCTTCTTTGCCTTGGCCATTTCATTAGGCCGCTTATACTTGTTTCAATCATTCTACTTTGAACGAAACTAACTTTCACTTGTCTGTTTCACTAAGCCAATTTCATTTATGGTCTTTTTATTTGACCACTATTTCTTGTTTTATTTAGTTCATTTGCCACAATTTTTAAAAAAACGAAACCACTGACGAGACTTTTTGCTAAAATAACTTCAATAACTTCATTAAAAGAATTTTGGAATCCAAACAAAACGAGAGTTCTACTAAAAGAATCCAACTGACTAAGCTAGCTATCAATACTAAGAATAAAATAACTCTAAATTTCGTTCCTCAATCACGGCCTACATTCTCCTAGGCTTCCCCTAGGCCTTCCACTAGGGACCCTCGGTGCACTCTTTGAGCCTCTTGGCCTTCCTCTCGGCCTACGAACCGGTGTTTCCTCCAGTTCTTCGTCATCCTCGATCACAATTGGGGCGGCCTCGTTGCCCTCCACTATGACCTCTATCTCCACAGCTTCTTCCTCTTCTAGTTCCTCATCTCCTCATTGGCTCCCATTCTCCCCATATTGGGTGCTTCCTCAAATTCTGGGACTTTGTAGTAATTTCTGTAATATTCTTCCCTTATTGAGGCTTCATACACGTCCTGCTTATTCACAGCCTCTTTTAGCTTCTCCACTTCATCTACAGCTTTATACCACCTTTCCCTAGTATACATCCATCGCTCAAATGTAAAGTCTGTTTGCTTCTTTTCATGCTTAAGCTACTTCTTGGCTTTCTGACAACCCATGCATGCCTCAGAGCTGCCCTTTCCTTTGGTGTCTTATGCCTCAAATTCTTCATCATTTTGTCCTTAAGTCCGTCCATTTCCTAAAATTTGGACACAATCAACGTTAGAATCACATACTTAAAGTCAAATAACCGTCATCTTAAGCATATAAAAGAAAGACATAAAAAGACGTTTCCTATCTTAGGTTCTTTCCCAAAATAGTAAGTTTCCTTATTTGGAAAGTTCCTCAACTTAGAAAGTTTCCTAATTTAGAAAGTTTCCTCAAAAGTACTATCTTCCTTATCAGAGTTCTAAAGCCCAATCTATGTTAAGTACTATTTATCCTCATAGTCTTAACTTCTTTCTATAGTCTCCCATGTAACCTAAATCGGAGCTCTGATTACCAACTGTAACACCCCGAATTTCGGAGTAATATAATATCCTTTAAATAATAAAATCCGTCCCCAATCGCGGGAAAACAACGGTCTTAAACCATAATTCAAACATCAACGGCTAGTATCTCTAACCACTATTCAAAATAAATAACGGAAGCGAATTTAACTGTCTGTCAAAACTCCAACGGCTAGACATAACCAACATTCAAAATAAAAATTCGTAAATAATCCATTCTGACTACTACTAAAACTTCTTAAACTTCGTCATCAAGGGTCTTCATTATCACCTCAACAACTCTTCTTTTGTCCTTCGAGACCGCCTCCTATTTATATCCTGGAGAACAAATATTATGGAAGGGGTGAGCGAACAATGCTCAGTAAGTTCATACGGGATCTCTCCGGGTTCTAATGAGAGATGACCGGAAGAACGAACAACAATAATATTTTCAAAGACACGCTTTCATTAAATATCAAGTTACCGCTTAAGATTCAAACAGTTAACAATAACCTTTTTTTCAAAAGAAGTGTGGCATTTACTTTCAAGTCCGTCATTCCAAGATAACGTCACCATTTCAGGTGCAATGCCTGATCAGGGCATTTAAGTAAGATTTATCATGATAATCAACTACTTCAATAAGCAGTATATAAGTCTAGTCCTTTTTCATTTCAGACCAGACTACCCTACTTAGTCCTTTTTCATTTCAGACTAAGCGAACGCATATACCAAATTAAGATATGGCAAATCTATACAAATTAAGATATAGCAAGGTTTCAACTTAGTGTTCGTAGGTGCAAGAACACTATAACGAATTCAAAGATATGTTTTTGGTACCCATTGATTTAAAACATGTCAAAGGGTAAGAGTCATTCAAAGACGTTCACAACTTTTTATGAATACAAATGTTACCGCCACTAGGTAACTACTCATGAAAGATATAAAGGAATCCTACATTAAAAGATAGAGACAATCAAAAGCTAGGATCGTAATCCCTTACGTTAGCCTGAGGTCTTCACTTAGCAAAATCACGTGCACAATCTTCAATCATGCAAATGAGGATTTCTTAGGAACATGAATCACTTTAATTCCCCGTCCCCCATTATACTTTATTTTACTTTTTTAGCTTCACGAGTTCATCTTCTTAAACTCTTTGTTAGGGTTCGTTCTACCCATTATTGGTATTCCCAAAATACCCCTTCGGATTACTAAAATATCCCTAGGGTTACATTAATTCCATTCCTAAATAACGGTTTTAGGGGTTCATTAATCCCATTTAAAACACTATTCCACAGCTTATAAAATCACTATTCACAGCTTATATCACTATTCACAGCTTAAATCACTATTCACAGATTAATCACTATTCACGTTACTGTTCACGCACTAATTTCACCTTGGAAAAACACACACAAAACCCTAATACACACACACACACACACTCGACACCAACACACACGGCACAACACACACTGCACACACTCACACACACACGCACACACAAACACACACTATACACACACACCGAATACACACACACAGTACACACACGGTACACACACGGTACACCACACATATACACCAATATTCATATACTCTCATAATCCTTTTCATTATCAAAACCCACTTTTCTTAAACCCTAGTTGATCAAGACTAATAGGGTTTCCCAACTTCAATTCATGAAGATTAAAGAGAAGGAATTAAGTTTATGTGTAGTACCTTTGATGGAAGAAATTGACTCCCTCTCTCTTCTTCTTCTTCTTCTTCTCCCTCTCGCGCCTCTGCTCTCTCTCCCGTTCTCTGCGTCTCTCGCCGCCGCTCTCACTCTCCCGTTCTCTATTTTTTTCTTTTCTTTTGTGATTAGTAAAGAGGGGAGGGTTTTAATTAATATATAGTATAGGGTTTCCCATTCCTATTATAAAAAGGTTAACTAACCTTATTGGGTTTTAATTAGTTTGGGCCAACTTTGAACCCAATCCATAATTTAATTAATAATAGCCCAACACCTTAATAAATAAATAAATGAATTTGTTTATATTTTTGTCTAAAACTTTCAAGAGAGAGAGCCAAAGAAAATATTTGGATAATGATGCATGTTCTAAGGCAAAGACAAGGAGAGAAATTGAACTTTAAACCTAAATTGTGATACTACCTCTTTTTCGAAATGAATGTCCGAAACTTTTTTATGAAGAAGTAATTAGAAGTTTAGAACCATTTGAGACGGAGAGATTATTCACTTTTAATACTAAATAATAGTTTCTTTTGTGTTTTTGAAAACAAATCCATAATTCTACCTAGCAAAACAAATGAAAATATAAGGGGAAAAACAAATTACAAAGAGTTTGTCTAATGAAAAACGCGTTTATCGTAAGTTTAAGGAAAAATCATTTTTTGTCCTGCTGACATGTAAGCACACATACACTGACTTCAACTGACACTCTTTACACTGACACACTTTTTTACACGAACACTGACACTTTTTTTCACTGACACTGACACTCTTGACATTGACATTTTTTTACACTTACATTAACACTTTTTACACTGGCACTTCATATTCATGCTCTGACACTTTGTACACTGACACTTTCTTACACTAACACTGGCATATCGAAAACATATTTTTTTAAGCTTAGGAAAAACGCGTTTTTTGTGAGATTTTGAAAATTACAAACATTATACTCCGGCCATTGACCAAACATGTTAATCTGGTTCGTTAACCCCACGGGCACGAACTACCGGCTCTCCAGTCTGATTTTTCTTTAAAAAAAAATAGAAGCTTTTTTATTCGTTGAAAAAAAATTAAATGATAATGAAAGTATCACTGCACCATTGGCGAAACCAGAAATTTTATAAGAAAGTTGAAGTTGTTATAAGATAAATATTATAATTGAGGTACACAAATTTGAATTAAAAAGGGGGTCAACATAATAATTTAATGCATTTATTTATCACATTTAAGAGAGTAAAATATATAAATCCATCATTTTTATAGTATTAAAATATTATTCCCTCTGTTTCGTTTTAAGGTTCTTACCTTTCTTTTTGGTCTCTCCCAATTTAAGGTTCTTACTCTACTTTGTTGTCTAAAATGGACAATGGAACCCACTAATCATTCTCACAATAAAAACTCCATACCCACTCTCTTTCCTAATTTACTTTTTATACTCATAATATATATATTTTTTTAATTCTCGTATAAGGTCAAAGTAAAAACTTTAAATTGTATTTTTTTTTAAAATCTGAAAATAGTAAAATTAGCACGTTACAAAATTTAAAGGGTCGGCCATCCCCTACGGCTTGGGCTTTACGTGGCGAAGCCACGAGCTGGCACAATGCTTTTAAGCGGTTAAGCCTAATAAGCTCATTTGTACGCTGCATGTTCAATGAGTAAAATTCAATTAGACTCTTCTCTAATTTGGAATTGTAATACTACTTCTGTCCCTAATCCCTAAATGAGTGTTCAAATTTCATTATAAGGGACATCTGAAAATCTCAACTTTTTGTACAATTTAGTGGCAAAAATTCATATATAATCTTGTAATCTCCTTTCCAAACATTTAGTTTTGCAAGTATAAAGAGACCGGTGAAAAATTTTTCGAAAAAAAAATATTTAGGGAAAAAGTTATGTTAAAAAAAACACTCATTTTGGGACAAAGATTTCTTGAAAATGAACACTCATTTAGAGACAGAGGGAGTATTATTTAAGATGTATCAAAATTAAAATGAAAAATCTGACGTTTATTTAGGAACGGGCGGAGTATAACTACATGAGATCAATACTTAATCCTGCAATTGGTATTTACACAAAAATATTCTGCTTGAGAGTTGAGACTACTTATTCAGCTTTCGCGATCCATTCAGTGTTACTGTCTTCATTCTCCATCCCTTAATAAATACTTCCTCATCCGCCTTATAGGTTTCTACTCTTTTTTTTTTTTTTTTTTTTTAATCCGTCCTTAGAGTAAAGTTTTTCTTTAGAATGAAAAATAATGAATATATTTTTTGATATTTCTATTTTTTTATAAAGTTTCTATAGTTACAACTTACAACAAAAGACCCACGTGCAATTGTTTAATATTTTTACATTCTCTTTACTCTAATTTTCGACCCACTTTTAATTGTTTAATATTTTTTTACATTCTCTCTCCTCTAATCTTTTATACACATTTCTAAATATTTACTTACTTTCTCTTAATAAGCGTGCAATACTAAAATATGAATCTTACTTTGAGATGGATAGAATATCTATTTCTCGAAGAAAAATGTTCCTAAATCATACTCATCATCTGATAACTTTTATGGGGTTCTTAAACTTTAAATCGTCAAATGTTGTATGTGTGCCAATATGATACAGTTGTAAGGTTGTCTGAAATATTTGTGGGCCTATTACATGAATCATTTTCCAAAAGTTAAAAAAGGAACAACAACAACAACATTACCCCAGTGCCGCAAAGGCTCCCACCTATGGTGGGGTAAGGGGGGTCGGATGTACGCAGCCTTGCCCCTGTATTAAAGCACAGAGAGGCTGTTTCCAGATGACCGATGATGAAAATTGCGTCGAAAATTGCATGGACTGACTGATGCTTCAGCACAAAGAAGCGCAGACAGTTTAGTGACTCATTTTGCTTTATTCCTTAAATAGAAGGCAAAAAAAGTTAAAAGGAAAACGAGGCAAATTTGATTTGAAAGCTAGAACAAAGAATATTAAGCCTAAAAGGTCTTGGAATAATAGAAGGCAATTTGATTGACCTTCTTAATGTTTTTTTCCTTTTTTCCTTTTCTCTATTTTTTTCTTTTTTTCTTTTTGTGATGGTTTTGGCCTAGTCCCCATCACTTTTTTGTATTTTATTTTATTTTAATAAAATTTTAGGGGGCATCGCCCCTTTTCAATTAAAAAATAAAAGTAAAACATGAATCATTTTCAGATCTTACTAACAAACCAGGGGGAGCAGAAATATCTTGTGGGGGTAATTTGCCAATAAGATGCAATTATGTCTGATGTATATATGGGTGGTTCCATGTTATAGATTCTCCCACTGCAACAACCATATTTTTCTTAATTTACTATGAATTGTATGAGTCCAAAAATCCTCTCTAACACTTTTGTGTGCCACTCCATGAACCACAAGTAATCTAATGACTCACAGTTATTGAGATTTACATTATATTAATATTATCAAACATGTGAACGGTTAAATTACAAGTGTTACATAGAGTGGCACACAAGAATGGTACAAGAGATCTCGACTCGAATTGTATAGTTAATTATTATTTATTCATAAATACTACTCCATACTCCATCTGTTTGTCCCACTATTCAACAGTATTTCTCTTTTCATAATTATCCTTAGCGTTGTTCAAGAATAACACCAACACCAAGCTTTCTCTTAGAACAAGAATGACAACATAAAAGTAAGGAGTATTATTCGCAATGGGTAGTTTAGAAAGTTAAGAGACGTTATAACTTTAAATTTTAGAAATAAGACTAACTTTGTGGGACAAACATGTTGGAACAATTTTAATCCCTGAATGCCACACTCACTTTAGAATAGGATTGAGGAAGAGATGAAGCGGAAGCGTTAAGAACAAATACCTGTTGATCCATTATGAAGTAGGGAGAAATGAAGAAGAAGAAGATGTAGGAGAATGATCTTCTAAATGATGAATGTCTTTTCCTCTTTTACTTTCTTTAACACTTAATGAAGATTTATGGAGAGAGTACTAATGAAAAATGGAGTGGTCTTAAGGGTTGATGGAATGCCCTTTATATAGTAGACTTGGTGACATTTCATTTAGGGACCACACCCTTTCAAGATTTATGATAATAAATTACCCTTTTGCCCATCACAATTAGGTAATATATCCAGGAATTCTAACACATTTTATTATCAACTATACTTTATAATTTAATATTATAATCATAACTTTATGAATGGAAGTCTAAATGACTTGTGTTGCAAGCCATGTCCTTACAATCTCCCACTTGGGTTGCAAAACAAAGTCCTTCCTTTAATTTATGATCATAACATAAATGACAACCCTTATGTGCGCACTTTATTGTCATTTATAACAATCTCGTCCATTAGCCATGCAAGTAAGGACTAAAGGGGCAAGTCGTTGTAATTGATTCGCAACTAAACCCACAATATCACGTATACAAATCCAACTAAATGACATAGATCAAAAGTATAGATGTGTAGCATGGAATCATAATGAATATATACATATTCTTCCAACTAGTCCAACTTAACCAAATGAGATCAAAACTTTAAATAATAGAACAACTAATGAAAGAACAACACAAACTCCCACTATACTAAATGTTATCAAAAGTTGTTACACCCCATATGAGCAACATGCTCGTGAA
>JAOWBW010002957.1:0-46440 GCA_026119855.1 Campanula takesimana | reverse complement strand
GAGAGTGATGAGGGGCGGCCGGGAGGTGGAGCTTAGCTTGGAGCCGACTGATGCCGATCTTGTTGAGGAGACATTCATTCCTCCGCCCGACGCTGGGGTACGGCTTTGTGCTTTGTATTAGTCATGTTTGCACACACCTATTCTTTCTGCATTGTAATCATTTGCCTTGGCTTCCCTTTCAGGTGACTCGGGAGGCATATATCCGTTCAGCTCGGCGCGGGAGAACGTGTTGATGCGCTTACTGAGGGAAGCGTACCATTCATGTACTTGTCAGAGGGACGACGTTGCGTCACCCCAGCGTCGTGAGCGGTCTCCGAACGGCGCGGGTTCTTCTCACATTGGTGGTCGAGCGGTCCGGGACGGAGTTCGGGTGCCGGTAGTTCTCGGGCTTTAGCGCGGCGTGGAGACACCACAGAGAAGATTCTGATTAGGCGGGGTCGTCTTTATTTCCTACACTGTTAGCTAGCAGAGAGCAGAGGGATATGTATGTATAGAACCAATGTATAAATGCATGTATGTATATCATGTTTCTAAAATGCAATTTATTGTGGGAGCCTACTTGTGCAAACTAGTAATTTACAAATGTTCCTAATTTTATACAATGCATGAGCCACGGAAGGGGCAGGTACGTAGTTGCATGGATCCGTCACGGAGTGGAAGGAAACAAACAGATTTCTGCATGGAGCGATGTTGGCCGCTGGCCATGGCAAGGCGCGGAGCAAAGTTGGCCGCCTGGCCATGGCAAGATCTGGAGCAATGTTGGCCGCGTGGCCTAGGACGAAGTTGGCCGCCTGGCCAAGGACAATATCGGCCGCGGGGCCAAGGGCATATGTGGCCGCGTGGCCAAATCCTGCGCCGCCTCCGGTTTTCCTTTTCCTGGCAAGAATCGGGAGTTGTGTAGTATTTAATGGGAGTTTGTGTCCTATTCAACTTCGTACCAGCAGCTCTTTTGATCAATTTTGAGTTCCAATCATCAACTTGCTCTCCTTTTGTCATGGATCACAATGCAAGGCTTTCTAGACTTGAAAAAGGAGCTTTCATAACATCTTTGGAGAAGTGGGTTGCCAAGATATCCGGTCCTTGTCGTAGGAAATTTGAGAAGCGCTATGGGATCAAGTGTCTTTGGTCATTCTTGCACATGAACTCCAACACTAACCTCTTGCAAGCTTGCGGGAAGTTTTGGAACGACACTCTTCATGTTTTCAACTTTTCTTTTAATGAGATGGTACCCACTTATGAAGACATCAAGGCGCTTTGCGGTTGCGAAGGGAAGGGTACACTTGCATTGCCCTTGATTTTATTTCTTTGCATGACAAATTGATAGCCTTTGGTGTGCCTGCAGATGACCTTGGTAAGTATGCTAGAGGTGGCTATGTCGACCTTTCTTGGATGCCAAGGCACTTTATGCATGCGGATGTGACCTCGGACCGTTCTTTGGACCATCTTGCCTTGTGTTTATTTGCTTCTATTCTTTTCCCTTCCGAAGTCGGATGTGCTAGTGAGGGTTGTTGACCATGGTGAATGCGGCTCGTTCGGGACATGACATTGTACCGGCCATCCTTGGGGAGCTTATTTGTGGGATTCCTCATCTTGCGGTTTATGGCGGGATGCCGTGCGGTAGTGATAGACTTTTGACCATGTGGTTGCAAGAAAGGCTCCGAGTGAACAAGCCAGCGGTTTCTTCGGCGGTGACCCCATGGATGCACCGTATTAGAGGTATGGAGGAGAGGTTCGAGGGAATGACTCTCAAGGGTTGGGAGAGGTACTTGGCGGAGATGGTGACCGATGACATCAAGTGGGTGGTGCCCCATTGGCACATTAATTCCGTGAAGGAGAAGCAAGTGGGACTGTACATGATTAAAGTTCCGTCATTTTCTGGGACCACTTTCTACTACCCCGCTAGAGTACTCCGTCAGTACGGTCTAGTGCAAACCATCCCCGAGGGTTGGGATGAGGAGAGGACCCGTTTTCCTTTTGGCATACTTCATTTGGACGATAGCGCTTCGTTCTCCTTTCTCAAATGTGGGGCGAGGCGGTTTTTGCCATAGGACTCTCATCACACGCTCCAACAACACCTACCTATCACGAGAGTATTTGGATTGGTTTATGGAGAGACTTGGCAAACGGAGCAGACTCTAGAGACCCTAGGGGCACTATTTTGGCATCCTGTGCTCCTAGTTGTTCGTTGAGGATGAAGGAGGCGATGGCTTATGAGAGGAAGAGGAGTCAGAGCATGGCTAATGGAGATGGAGCGGGGACTTCAAGGAAGAGAAAGGATGGAGAGACTCCTAGTGTCAAAGCAAAAGGGGTTAGTGAATTTGAGAGGAGGTTTTGTGAGAACCCTAACAAGAAGAAGGTTCGCCGTGGTCAAAGCAAGAAGAAAGGGACCGAAGGCACGAGTGGCACTAAAGAGTAGTTCCGAGGATCCTTCCATAGTCGTTGCAAACACATTGTTTTAATTTAGTTTACTTTTGTTTTAGTTTCAATTTCAGAATAGGTTATTTATTCAAAAAGTATGTCAAGCTTAGACTCATCAAATAAGTGTTAACATGCAATGACTATGGAAATAAAAGTTTTTGCTTTCAGAAAATACAACTTCTATCTTTATTGCTTGACAAGATTTGGATGTTTATTTGTTTTTTAGACCGCACCTTTTGAAAGGCTGCCTACGTTCCCCTTTTACAAATAGGACTAAGGGGCTCAGGTCACCGTAGTTCACTCCAGTCAGACTAGAATGATTTTAAAGAAAGGGAAGATAGAAGGGGGAATGCTCTAACTTTTGCCTAGACCGCCCTTGCGGGTTTTCGATCTAGCGAGCTTTGTACGCACCCTTATTTTGCATAGACCGCCCTTTGCGGGTTTTCAGTCTATCGGGCTTCTTTTTGCGTAGTAAACATTTTTTTTTTTTTTTTAAGAGGGGGAGTCTAGTCATAGTAGCGTCTGAGCTTGCTGAGGTTGACTGGTCCTTGAACGGGTTGCCATCCAAATCTGCCATTCTGACCGCTCCTCCGGAGAAGATCTTCTGTACTACAACGGCCCTACCCAAGTGGGGGCCCATTCCCGAGGGGGTTGAATTTGTTGGGTAAGCGTGCTTTGAGCACCAAGTCTCCTTCCTTTATGTCAACAGGCTTGACCTTTTTATTGAAGGCTTTTGTCGTTCTCCTTTGATAGGCCCGGATGTGTTCCATGGCCTTCAATCTGCGTTCGTCGAGTGTTGCCAACTGATCATAGCGACTACGAAGCCATTCTACCTCATTCACTTGGTTCTCGAGCAAGATCCTCAAAGATGGCACCTCCAACTCAATAGGGAGCACTGCCTCCATGCCGTATGTCAAAGCGTAAGGGTCTCTCCAGTAGCGGTGCGGACTGACGTTCTGTACCCCCAAAGTGCTAATGGTAACTTCTCGGGCCAATCCCGCCCTTGCGAAGCCATCTTGCGAATTATCTGCTCTATCGTCTTGTTGGCCGCCTCAACCGCGCCGTTAGTCTGTGGATAGTATGGGAAGATTTCTTTCGTTCGATCTTGAATTCTACAAGCAAGCGAGCACACTCGGCTTCGAAATGACTGCCATTATCTGATATAATGAGGTTAGGAACCCCATACCGACACATGATGTTCTCTTTGATAAACTGTGCTACCTTCTTGGAATTCAGCACCTTATAAGACTGAGCTTCGACCCACTTTGTGAAGTAGTCGACCGCGACGAGGACGAATTCATGACCATTACTACCGGCCGGCGAGATCTTCCCAATAATGTCTATACCCCACGTGGCGAATGGCCAAGGCGTGGTGGAACTATACAATTCGTGGGGGGATGTGGTTGAGGTTGGAGCATACTTGGCACTTGTGACCGTCGAACCCATTGAATACAGTCTGTCTCCATGGTAATCAATAATAGCCCAGCCGAGTGATCTTCTGTCTAAGCATCCTTGCATTCATGTGGGGTCCGCACAACCCGTTGTGTACTTCTTCCATTATTGCTTCAGCTCTTTTGTTGTCGACACATAAGAGCAACAGACCATCGTAATGCCTCTTGTATAAAGTATCGTCTAACAGCACAAACTGCCCCGCCAACCTTTTGAGTGCTTGCAGACTCTTAGCCTTCACATCTCCGTCAAAGGACATCTCTCCGTGTTTAAGGAATTTGTAGATTTGGGCGTACCATTGATCTCCGTTTACCTCGGCATTGATCTGGATTTCACAGCAATAGGCGGGGTTCTCTCTTCGTCCAACCCTGAATGGTTTCACGGACCTTCCTCTGGAATTTCAACTAATGAGGCCAATGTAGCTAGGGCATCCGCGAACCTGTTTCTGTCTCGCGGCAGGAAGTGGAAGGTAACTTCTTTGAACTGTGCTATCAACTCATCCATGTAACCTTGGTACCGCTGCAGGCAAGGATCAATAGTTTTCCATTTCTTCGCCGTTTGGTTAATAATCAAAGCAGAGTCTCCATACACTTCTAACTCTTTCACGTTGCGTTCTAGGGCGGCCTCCAATCCGGCTATACACGCCTCATACTCGGCGGCGTTGTTGGTTGCTGAAAAGTTCAGCTTGATGGCTATGGGAGTGTGCTCATCTTTGGGATCAATAAGTAGGAGTCCGACTCCATTCCATTCCCTCGTTTGTTTGCAGCTCCGTCAAAGAATAATTGCCACCTTTCTGCGACCTCAATTGCGAAAATGTCGTCGTCCGGGAACTCAGGGTCGGGTCCTCTTGTCTCGGTGCTCGGAGAGTCTGCGAGCTGATCGGCCATTGCCCTCCCCTTGATTGCCTTTCTCGGTACATAAGTAATGTCGAACTCTCCCAAGAATACTGACCATTTAGCGAGTCTCATAGAAAGGGAGGGTTTATCGAACAGATACTTGATAGGATCCATTTTCGAGACTAGTAAGATCGGATGGGACACCATGTAGTGCTTGAGCTTCGTCACCACCCATACTAGGCCTACGCAGGTCTCTTCTCGAGCGCGGAGTAATTGAGCTCGCTACCTTGTAACTTTCGGCTGACAAAGTATACTGCATTCTCAATCCGGGAATCTTTGGCTTCTTGCGCTAACATGGCTCCGACGGCGGTGTCTGTCACAGTTAAGTATAGTAGCAACGGCTTCTCCTTATGCGGCGGGCGCAGGATTGGGTATTCACCAAATATTGTTTGATCCTTTCGAAGGCTATCTGGCAGTCATGATCCCACTCCACACTGGCTGTTTTCTTCATTAACTTGAAAATTGGTTCGCAGATGGTGGTCAGCTGATTGATAAACCGACTGATGTATTGTAGGCGTCCCATGAATCCTTTTATCTCCGTCTCGGTACGGGGTGGCTTCATCTCCAGGATGGCTTGAATTTTCCTTGGGTCGGCTTCGATCCCATTCTCGGTGACCATGTAACCTAATACTTTCCCTCTACGAACTCCAAAGGTGCATTTCGCCGGGTTCAAACGCATGGCGTGCTCTCTCAACCTGTTGAAGAATTTTCTGAGATCTATCAAGTGTTGACCATCAGCCCCTTTTGAATGTATAATCATGTCATCCACGTACACCTCAATCTCCTTGTGGATCATATCGTGGAATAAAGTCGTAACTGCCCGTTGGTAGGTAGCCCCAGCGTTCCTCAGCCCAAATGGCATGACAGTATAGCAAAAAGTCCCCCATGGGGTGGTGAAAGCTGGTTTTTCTTGGTCCTCCTCGGCCATCTTATTTGGTTATAGCCGGCAAACCCATCCACAAACGACTTGACCTCATAGTGGGCGGTCGCATCCACCAACATGTCGATATTTGGCAAGGGGAAGTCATCCTTTGGTGTAGCTTTGTTGAGATCCCGAAAATCCACACAGACTCTGACTTTACCGTTGGATTTCTTGACAGTCACCAGATTTGATAACCAAGTTGGATATTCGATCACCCTGATGAAACCCACACGGAGTAGCTTCTCAATCTCTTCCTTCACTTGCAAAGACCATTCCGGCTTAATGCGGCGCAGCTTCTGCTTGACTGGCTTAGCGTCTGGTGCTGTCGGGATTCTGTGCTCTACGATCGAGTTGTCGAGCCCCGGCATGTCCTTATAAGACCATGCAAACACATCCACATATTCCTTGAGTAGCTCAATCAGTGCTTCCCTTTCGGCTCCGCTAAAGAAACCCCAATCTGCGTTTCCTTAGGCTCGGCTTCGGTTCCCAAATTCACGCATGTTAACACCTCATCGGCAGCTTGGGCTCGAGATTCTTTTTGATTAATAACCTGTTCTGAGATCTCTTTAATGTATTCATCATTTAATGTGTTGTGTCTGCCTCTTCTAATGAATCATTATTAACTAAGTGTATATCATTAGTTTGATTATTAGCCAATTTATCAGTTAAAAGAGTGACTATGGAGGGATACTCGGAAAGGTCGAGGGTTTCATTCATGGCAAAAGGGAAAATAGCGTTTGCAACAAGATCATAGTCTTCAGACGTAAGGTCGTCAGACTTAGAGGAAGACTCAAATTCAAAATGTAAAACACTAGACTCTGGGACGAGGATTTTGGGTGAGTGACAGGAGATGCTGCAGGAGCGGCGACAGGAGAAGGAGTAAGCCCCAGTGTTCCCATCATAAATTCCGGAGTAGCTATAGGTCCCCCAATGATGCACCAATTCTTGAGCTTGTCCCCATGGGTGCCACCAATGTCCTTGGGTCCACCTTATCCTCAGAATCATCTTTAATGACGGCAACCATGTCTTCGTGCAGCCCCAGATTACCCATATGTTGAAGCAGATATTGGCCGTCCCACGTCTCAGTCAAACTTGGAGTTTCTGCGGCTTCTATTGCTGGCTTGTCAAGGGTTGCGGCTTCAAGTTGATCTGCCAAGTCATCTGCAACCTTGGTGGAGTACTCATGCCTGATGGTTCTAACTCTGCCCGTGGCTTTGTCATATTCCATGTAAGTCAGCTTCATGTTGGACCGATCGAATTCCACATCTCTGAAAATCTCGAACCCTTTCTGCAACTTTCCGGTGTGGTCAATCCATGGCTCTGCGAACTCAAAACACGAAAACTCCTCGCCTTCCCTGACGAAGTAGCTATTCAGGGACAGGCGGTATGGCCGCATTTCAGGCTTTTTGTAGGGAAGCTTCATCTTTTTAAGCAAATCCATCCTTTGTTGCTCCATCTTGTCTTCAAGAGTAAGGGTGTATCCTAGACCGAACAACCCTCGATGATCAACCTCTTCAACCAATTCTGTGGGGCCTTGCAAGTTCTTACCTAGCCCCAGCCCCGGTATGAAGCCCATATTACGCAGTATCTTGACAACAGGTGCCACTTTATCCGTTGTTTTGGTGAGGTCGATGGTGCAGATCTGTGCTTGAGCGACTATTTCGAAGCCGTTGAAGAGTCGGCTCTCTTCCCCATGCTGAATCTGTAAGACAGGAACGCCCTTGGTGTCCGTCCCTTGGGCAGTTACGAGATCGCTGTAGATGATGGTCACTTCATTACCAGATTGAAACTTCACACACTGGTGCAGGGAAGATGGGACAGCGCCCGACTGATGTAACCATGGCCGGCCGAGGAGGAGTGAGAAGGTTGCGGGGATGTCAATGACGTGGAAATCGGTCGGCAGGATCTTTGTTCCGATGGTAATGGGCAAGGTGACTTCGCCTATCACGGCGCGGCATGTAGAGTCATAAGCTTTGATGGTTTGCTTGGATGGGCGTAAATCAACACCATGAACGCCAACCACATCCATCATCCTTGAAGGCAGGATATTAATAGCAGAACCATTGTCAATGAATACACGGGGAATTATGTATAAAGGCTCATTATGATCAACTCCGAACACTGGCTTGTCTAGCTCCGAGAAAGTGATGATGTTTCCATAGTGGATATTACCAATCATGTGGGTGACGTCCTCCGGGGTAATAGTGGATGGTACCATGGTGGCGGCGAGGTTTTGTTCGAGCATGAGGCGATGGGCTAGGGAGGAGGTGAGTAGGGACCATAGTGAAATATGGGCTTGGGTTTGTTTGAGTTGAGTGAGGATAGGGTCTTCTTTGTCTAGGTCGGCTTGCTCGGGTTCCTTCCCAAAGACTTTCTTTGCACCCCTCGGGTCGGATTGGTACACTTGACCGGATCTTGTAAGGAGACAAACTTCTGCACGTAGCTCCTCCAAAGACAATGGCGAGTCATGACAAGGGGGTGAAACTTCGGTCTTTTCGGCCTCCTCGAAGATTTCGGCCCAAGAAAGAGGTTGAGAGGGTTTGGGACTCTCTTCCTCTAGGGATTCGACTTCACTCACTAGTTCTTTTAAAGACAACAAGTAGCAAGAAGATTCTTTATTATTAGTCATTGAAATACAACCCATCTCATCACAGTCCGCCACAACAGGCTCGGCCGGATCAGTGATCTCACTAAGTTCTACCATAAGTACATTGCTAGCTACATAATCTCTAGGGTCTTCGATGACTCCCTTGTGGATGAGCTCTTGCACGGCCTTCTTGAGTTCAAAGCACTCTTCGGTAGTATGACCGGTGCACTTGTGGTAGTGGCAAAACTTCGACAAATCGCAACCAAGGCGGGGAAGGTGTCCTTCTAATGGTTCAAGCATTTCTAGCGTTACCAATGCCATGAAGATATCCACCATCGTGAGCCCTATCTTGTCAAGGGCATCCATGAGCTCTAGGATACTAATCTCGCATGTTTGCACCATATTCACCCCACCCCCATTGTTAGGAAGAGGGTTATTCACCACATTAGGACCCTTCGGCTTCTCAATCTTCTTGTCATTGATCAACGCTTCAATTGAATACAACCATCCGTTGTGTGCCCGATGTGCTTGTGATACTTGCAGAACTTGGAGGCGTCCAAATCAGTTCTTGGGTAGGCGGGTTGGTAATTCTCTAAAGGCTTGATAAGACCTCTCTTGACTAACACGTCAAAGACTTTCCCCATGGGCATACCAAAATCATCAAAGTGCTCCCTCTCTCTTTGCGGCGGAGCCCCATTCCTTGTTACGGCTTGGACATCTAACGGGACCTCTTTCTGGACCATATTCACTTGGCCGACGGCCTCCTTTCCACCCCTAGGAGGCGCAGGCGCAGTAGGAGCCTTGTAGCGGAAGGAGTTGTTGTTGTTGGTCTTTGGACTTTCCTTTGGCGGCACAATCCCAGTGAACCCTGCTTCGTACCTTACTCCTGCGTCAACCATTTCCCGCAAATCAGGGAAGTAACCATTACCTATAGCTGCTTTCATCTCTGGTAGCAAGCATTTGTAGAAAATCTGTTTCTGTTCCTTTGCCTTTGGTGGGTATTGGACCTCACACAACCGATGGTTCCACCTCTTGTAAAAATCATAAATAGCCTCGCCGGGCTTTTGCATAGTGTTCTCAAGATCTGTTCGATTCACGTGCCAATCCAAGTTAGCTTGATACTTCTCACAGAAAATGGCGCTGATCTGATCCCAAGTTTGCCTCTCGCTTGGTTCTATCCCCAAGAACCAACGCAGAGCTATACCATCCAAAGTGCTATGAAATACGCGAGCCATTTGTTCGTTGGTGCAGTCACGAGCCCTCATGGCCAACACATAACTATCCAAATGAGTGTTAGGACACGAGTCACCATGAAACATTGCCACCTTAGGCATCTTGAAATCCTTGGGGAGAGCCCCTACTTGGCTAGGGTTGATTGTCTTGGTAGTCGGTGCACTTTGCTTATCCACGGTCTCGATCAACTTTCGCATTTGCTCTTGCATGGCCATAACCACAGGGTGATTGGAGATGTCGGGGATAGTTTCTGACAGAATGACGGGAGGAGTAGTGGAAGCAGTAGCAGCGGCCATCCCAATACTCAGAGGCAACGAGGGTGCGGGTAGTTTGCTAGCGGAGAGGTAGCCACCAAGCAGTTCAGGGGAAGGTTCATAGACAGCCTTGTTCTTGCTCATGGTAGTGAAACCTTGTTGGGTGTAGAGAGAAGGAGGTGGAACATTGCGGTAGCTTGGGAATGGGAAGGCAGTAGCATTGGTGTTGGGGGGACAGTTGATATTGACCTCTTCATCCTCGACATAAATGAAATTCTCTCCATCGGGCACCAGTTTAGTCCCCTTTTGTTGAATGTGACCCTTCAACTGTTGGTTCTGATCTTCCAACATCTTGTTGCTTTCCTCGAGATTCCTGATCTTGGCTTCGAGACCGGCGAGGAAGTTCTGGAGGCTTGGGGGAATACCATTGAGAGTAGCCTCGGTGTTGAGCTCGGCGGCACTGGCAGGAGGAGCAGAGGCTGAAGCTGAAGCGGGAGTTGACATTGCTGATGACGAGACTGAGAACGTGGACGGAGTAGAAGCTTCACGTTGTTGTCGACCACCCGAACGGATCCAAACTCGCTTTGCTGAAAGGTTGAAGGGCAATGGAGCTTTAAGAGAGGGGGAAGGCTCATGCAAAGTATATTTTAATTTATAAAAACATACATTATTTACATCCTAATTGGTTGGAAGGGGTACCCCTTTTTCGCAACTAGTTAGAAGACTACGATCAGTGGAGGCCATCATTACGTCTATAGACCCCTCGTTTTTCACCTGCATTGCACACCCCCAAACGGACAATTTGGGCGAGGGTCCTATAGGGCAAGCGGCTTCCACCAACCATCGGATCCTACGACTAACCCTTCCTTAAAGGCATTTAACGTGACGTCTATGTTACATCCTACGCAAGTTAATGATGAGCGGAGATCTTGACAATAAACACTCATCTCACCATGGCACGTCCCTTGTAGGGAAATCACTTTTTTGTGCACTTTCTCTCAAAGATCTCGATTCATCATTGACTTGGGGATGACTCGACATAGACAGCACGTTAATTGACTATTAAGAAAAAGCTAGCCAAACCAACCGGTCAAAACCTAGGTGTGATACCTATACTAGTGTGGGTTGACACGGGTTAGGTAAAAGGTTCCCACCGTATACGGTGAGTGGAATAGACGAGTGACTCGAAAAGAGTGCGGCAGTAGCACACAAATTCCTGCACATCGAATACTCCGGGTAATGGGGACCTGTGCAGTGCTGACACGGACTGTGGTAGTGTGTGGCAAGAAACTAATTCTTTTTAAGGAGAAAAGAGAGAAGCTTTTGATGTTAGGATGATGCAATGCAATGCATGAGAGAGGGAGAGAGAGCCATGTACAGGGGAGCATAGCAGAGTTTTGTTTGGCCCTAATACTAAAGCGAAGATAACAAGGGTACACGGTACAAGGTATATACAAAGTACAAGTATCGACAAAGTACAAGTATTAACATTGCGGGGTGCGCGGGTGCATGTGTGAACATGGCAAGTATGTGAGATGCATGTATAAACATGGCAAGTGTGTGCATGCGTAAACATGGCAAGTGTGTGAGGTGCATGTGTAAACATGGCAAGTGTGAGGTGCACGTGTAAACATGGCAAGTCTTTGCATGCGTTAAACATGGCAAGTGTGTGCATGTGTAAACATGGCGAAGTGTGAGGTGCATGTGAGAACATGGCAAAGTGTAAGGTGCATGTGAGAACATGGCAAAGTGTAAGGTACATGTGAGAACATGGCAAAGTGTAAGGTGCATGTGAGAACATGGCAAAGTGTAAGGTGCATGTGAGAACATGGCAAACATCATGATGTGAACGAAAGTTAGACCCACTAAGTTTGAAAAGTTTCAAAGCAGTCCCCAGCAGAGTCGCCACTGTGAATACCCCTTTCCGATGAAGCGACGCATGGGAAGTATCTTGTGATTATTTTTATTTACAAAGGGAATATTCTTAACGACATTAAAATTATGAGAGTCGCCACGCCGTTTTAATTAAAGCCAAAACATTGAAAAAAACATGTTTAATGGGTTCGGGAGTCAAATTACAACAAGAGAAGAATATTGGACGTTATCACTCCTATTGCCCGAATTGATCGGTCTTTCTATCATGATGAATGTGTTAGTAGTGTGTTAGTGATTTAGACCGGATCCGAAGATTGCCTACGTTCCTCTCAATGTGAGAAGCTCAGGTCAGCGTAGTTCGCAGAGAATTAGAATAGGCAGAAGAATCGGGATCATGCATAATGAAGGGGAATTACCTAAAGATTAGGGTTTAGAAATAGTTCCTAGATCATCCTCGGGTTGATGAACCCTCGATCATCATCGGCTATGAAATAACATGTAATTATGAAGATCGCAACCCTAAATATAGCATAAATAAGGTTTTAATCTATGAACACGAAGAACATGCGAAGAACATATATGAACATATGAATAAACATGCAAAGCATATGAAGAAACTATGAATAAACATGCAAGAACATGAATATAAAAGATCTACATTAAGAATAATGCAAGAACATGAAGAAAAAGTTAGAAAACTTACCTATGTTGGCAAGAAATAAACCTTGGATCTTCTTGAGTGTTTGAGTGTTAATTAGAGAGCAAAATAGTGTTTAAGAACTCCAAAATTCGTACTTAGAGCTCTCAAAATCGGACCTTTAAACCAATAGCATGGAGTGATTTATATAGTAAACTGATGGGAGGATCTGATGGTCCAGATAATCCAGCGCAAGGTTGGCCGCCTGGCCATGGTTGAAGCCGGTGACAATAGTGGCCGCGTGGCCAAGATCAACGCGGAGCAAGGTTGGCCGCGTGGCCAAGTCTGCAGGCTGACTTGATTCTTAAGCTAGGGTTTCTGCATGGTTTTAAGGAAACTATTTGCTACCTAATTTGATAGATTTTGCCATAAATGAGATATTTTGGGAATCCGGGACAAGTCTTTGCAAGGTTTCTAATTCCTATAAAGTCCTTGTATTTTTGGGAAAGTCCTAATAAACTCATTTTCAAGTCGGGTACTAACACACTCCCAGAAGGCTCCTATATTTGGAAAACAGTCTTTTACAAAACATGTGGAGTTTGAGCATTTATACTTCTTTAAGAAATACATTAGAACATGCACCATGTTGTTATTTACTCTGTTAAGATGCCACTTTGATGAGTGTCATTTTATTTTGAATAAGAAAATGAATATATGTGAAATATTCGACAGACACTCTACTTCTTTTGTACAAATGTCAATTGGAGTTTATGGGTGTAGCTAATGGGATCTTTGTTAGTACGGAGTAGATGGAATTATTTTCTTTATTCTCCATTTTTTTCCTTCTCAGGATGAACGGTGCTCTAAGTTGAAGATTTATCCAATTTTGCAAAAGGTGCTCTCTCTCTCTCTCTCTCTCTCTCTCTCCATCCCTGCCCCTCTCTACTAGAAACAAAGTTTCACATGGGTTTGTACCTTCTGATCAAAGCCTAGTCTCCACACTCAATTCATAATTGTGACACATTTTCTGGATCACTTGATATGTTTCTCACATTTACAATTTTGAATATGCTAATTAAGTTATACTCCCTCCGTCCCAAAATGATCTTCACATTTGACTATTCAATCTTTTTAAGAATGCTAACACTTGCTTCACTAGCCATGTGTTGCCTATGCGCTTCTAAGCCTAGATTATAGAAATGGGAGGAACTTTTTGGGACAATGAGAAATGGCAAATGAGAAGATCATTTTGGGACGGAGGGAGTAATTTGTTTTAGGGGCCACACACAAATGACACATATATGCACATATATATATATATATATATGTGTGTGTGTGTGTGTACATATATATAGTCTGTACTTATGCTCATTTATGTGTAACACACACATACACACTCTTCATACACATATACATATATATGAGTATATATATGTATAGTGTGTGTGTGTGTGTGTGTGCGTTACATATACATGAGCATAAGTGCATCAAAAAGCTCCAAAATTCGTCTTCATATTATACTTTTCAAAATATCTTGATTTTATACCATTAGCTGAACCTTTGAGTAACTTTGGTGAAGTAGTTGGCCTTCCATGAAACAAACTAATACTCATTTTTTTGAAACTTTTTTGTGTCCCACTCATGTCAACATGCCCGTATGACATGGTGGTTTTACATAATTTCAGATGTCCTCCAAATCATAGGCTATATTGTTCCTCCCATGGATAACTTACTACTTCATAGGTGTATCTTGAGAGGATCTTGAGGAAACCCGAAATCGATGCGTTTGCTGAAGAATTAAAAGCACATCAGGTCCAGTCTTCTTCTTTTTTTCTTTTTCAGTGAACACCATTTTTGTTGTTATACTGCACTTGCTTCTGAAAATTATGTTGTTCGCCTTGTAACATTTTTCTACCTTTAACAGAAAGCTCTGTTGCCTGATAATTTTACCGTGCTTGACCGAGCTATGATTGAGCATAATCTTCTTAGTGCAAGCAAACTGTATACTAATATACGGTAGGAGACACAGTAGTCATTCTCATCTGACGCATATGCATTAATTTTCCTTGTAGATATTTTTTCTTCCATGTAATTATGATGTTATATATCTACTAGTATGTTGCTCATTTTCATACTCAATTTTATATTTGGAACAGCTTTGATGAGTTGGGCACATTGCTGGGAATTCCTCCTCATAAGGTACATATCTATTGGGAGATGTCATTGTTTTTTTATTTGCATGGAGATACAAGTCCATGCTTGCTGGCGTTGATGTTTTTCTTAATTTTCTGGGCCTCTTACATGGGATTCATCTTTACTGTATAACTGTCATCATCTAGGCGCATAGTTATTAAAGGCGCGCCTAGGCGCGCGCCTAAGCCCCGGGCACAGAGAGGCTCAGTTTTGGAGCCTGGGTGCGCCTAGCTCCGGGCACAACAATCGACCATCAATTAAATTGTAATTAAACATAATGCGTGACTATTACTTTTCCTCTCCCATGACTCTCTCATGTACATGCACCATAACTTTGTATAAGAGTAGCAATAACTAGGAATTCCTTCAAACTAACAACTGCTTATCATTTTGTAGGATTTAAACTTAGAGTCCTTCGGTTTGAACTTCTCTTTATGCTTGTTTGAACATCTATTTATGTTTGTTTCTTTTATGACTTATAATGTATGTTTGATTTACTACTTTCATTTCATTTATTGCTTATCTCGATGTTGTATAATGTATAATATACTTTTAGTATTTTAAGGCATTTTTGCGGGCATTGTCACTCGGGCGCGAGCCCGCCTAGCGCCTTGTGCCTAGGCTCCGGGCACACCTTTTGCGCCTTGGTGCGCCTAGAGCCTTTAATAACTATGTCTAGGCGGCTAGGCCCTAAGTCCTAGCTGTTTGTTTTATCCCCCTTCTTTTTAGAGCTTCTGAAACAAAGTAAATATCCTATCAGTGCTGTTCTTTACCGGCTGGTTATTTTACGTGTTTATCTTTGTGGCTTATAAAAGATTGCGTTGCAGGCTGAGAAAGTAGCATCACGAATGATTTATGAAGATAGAATGAGGGGATCTATTGACCAGGTAGATCTTTTTTGTGCTTTTCGTCCTTGTGATTATCTTGTCAGACTGTATATTTTGGAGTCACCAGGGGCTGGGTGTTGTATTTATGTGAAATTTGCTTGCATTAGGTTGAAGCAGTTATTCGTTTTGAGGATGACACTGAAGAGCTCCAGCAATGGGATCAAAAGGTGATTTGCTTATATAAATTTTCATACTTCAATCTTATAGATCCAATAATAATAGTATTTTTTTTTTGAAACTCAAGTTGGTATGACAGATTGATTCCTTTCTTTCGAAAAACTTTCATTTGGCACATACACATGAAAATCCCAATGTAATGTAGCAAATATAAATGCTAAACGAGAGAAAAACGTGGCAAATTTAAATCCTTCCCAGAATGAGAAGAGTTGCGAAGAAATGTTT
The DNA here is from genome assembly GCA_026119855.1 of Campanula takesimana. Taxonomy (NCBI): domain Eukaryota; kingdom Viridiplantae; phylum Streptophyta; class Magnoliopsida; order Asterales; family Campanulaceae; genus Campanula; species Campanula takesimana. The sequence continues at coordinate 30,687 of JAOWBW010002957.1, read as the reverse complement.
TTGTGCTTAGCCTTTAGTCTGTGAAATGAACCCCCAGAGTTGGTGTAACTAATAATCTTCTCTGAGATTGACTAATTGCATGTGTAGCGTCTGCTATCATTCATCATAAGTAGGATCGTCTGTTGTCTCTTTTTTTTTTTCTTTTTTTTTTTGGACAGACAATTTTGTGAATTATGTCTAAATCATAAGCAAACATCTTCCTAGCAAATAAATTATTTTCACTACCAAAGGCTATTTATTCAACGTGAAGTTTGTTTGTCACGGTATCCCCATTTTGAACAATCTCATTTCTTCATTTATTCTATTGGAATTGATTGGTCATAGAAGTTTCTTTTAGATTTTTCTATCCAACCCAATTTTATCCATTTTAGCTCCCAAAGTTCGAGATTTACTTAGAATCATGTGTGCTTGAAACCAACATTATAGCCTTTGGATATAAGAGAGATAATGAATCTGCCGAGACTTTTGTTGAGTTCAACTTTTCATTTCCGGTTTGCTCTACCGTTCCTATGTCCCCCCTCTTGTATTTGTTTTCTGCATTCTGTGAAATTGAAAATCTGAAAGATTAGCTCATTATTTTGTAATGGTTACTGACTCTCCCTTGTCAATAAGATTGATAATCAATGCGTATGCCGTTGGATCATATGTTTTGCAAGTATTTACTTACTGGCCACTGTATTTTGTGAATTGTGGCAGATTGTTGGATTGTGTCAAGCTCTAAACGATGTCGTGGACACCATGGCCCAGAAGGGATTGGCAATTCCCGTTTGAATATTATGTGTTCTTTGATCCTATGTACATGAAATGACTACCCTTGATGTTTAGTGGCGACATATCAATCATTTCCAAGTATACTCCAATCATTGGTTTTCTTGTTCTTTTCAGCTTTCAAGTTATGAGCTGGTTATAGAATGTTGATTCATTGGTTTGCATGTTTAATGGTTTTAAATCTAACAATTTAACAATAATACTAGTAAAGCGAAACTATCATTTCGCGACAGAGGGAGGGAGTATAAATATTTAATTTGATTGGAATTTATGGTGAGGAAAGAAAAACTAGAGGAATTAAGGTGCATGAACCTTATGTAACCATATCCACAGCATGGACACATATTACTAATGACTGCCAATATAAAGCATGTCCATGGCAATCAAAATGCCTACTGCTATCAGATCATATACGTTACGGAGAGGTACAGATGAAGAAATATCTAGAATTGAACTGCTTTAACTTCTCTGTATTATTCCCAGATAACAAAATGTTACAAATTACAAGTACAACATGCTCAAACTAACCACCCTTAGGAATAGAATTTCATAAGAACGTGTCGTGTAGAATGTGTATAATGGTACAAGTTGAGTTCATCATACAAGTCAATTACCATCATCCACAACTTGACTGTTCACATATAAACTCTCTCTTCTTTTCGAGAAACCCGAAGATTCTAGATTCCCACCCCTAAACTTCAACTCTCTCTCTGATGATGGTCTAAAGTTTGGATCAGCAGAAGCAGCAGGTCTAGAGTTAGTATCAGGAGGAGTTGGCCTAAATGAACTGGTGGCCCCACCAGCATACCGAGGTGGTGAGATGTACCTCCTAGAAGGACCTCTAAGACCCCCACCACCACCTCTCATATCCATAATATCAGTGTTTCTTGAACAAGTGTCAGTGGAGACTCTGTCATTAGAACCCGAAACTAACGGAGCTCCGTTTGCAACTGAAGTAGAAGTAAACGGGTCATCTGGGCCCCACGACGTAAGAGCTTCCTTCTTATTAGCGAAGAAATGCCACGCCCCGAAAAGGAAAAGAATAAAAAGTAAAACGGGTGTGCTCCATAGCATGGTATTGAACTCACCCCGAGTCACTGGGAGGTTAGACCGATACATACCCACATACCCACTTCCAAGATTAAGGATAACCAGCTTTTCATGATCACTGGCTATCAATGGTATCACTCCACCCCTTTGGGCATGTAAACCCAGTGATTGATAGTTCAAAAAAGACGCAACTATTTCATCTAGTCCGGCGGAGAATAGGAGTCGGGGTCCACCGACTCTTACATAATGCTGAGATGAAACATTATACGCAAACACCTTTTCCTTGTTGACCACAAGTAAATACCCTTTAATGGCCTCAAAAGCCAGAGTCCCATCCATGTCAAACTTCTTTTTGGATCGAACCCTGCATTTGAAATTCACTATATCACCTAACAGCAGAACATGAATCAAATCACCCTCAGAAGTAAAACCATATGCTTTTGACCGCTCCGTGGCATCAAATACATAATTACGAGCCAAAGAATGGTTCAAACCATCGCACTCCGACTCCCTAATTCTCATGGTCCTCAGATCCAAAGATCCTGCACCAGTCTCGGTAAGAAACATGAGCCTTTGCTTCAAGAACGCAAGTGGCCTGCTCATAGGTACAGCCAAGCCATAAACTGAACCGTTTTCCCTAAAAACCCTAATCTTGCCACTAGCATCCACGGACAAAATGTACCTTGTCCTCCCAACATGATGAACTTCCAAAATAGTCACTGGGGACCCACTCACCCCACCTTCAGGTAACGGAATTTCTGCAACCGTCTCCATACGAAGGGTGCTCAATTCATCTCCAGTAGATACCTCCCAAATTTTATGGACCAAAATTACCCCATTCTCATGTCCTGTAACCACCATACTCTCATTCTTATAAACCGATATGTAAGACAACATAGACCTAACAGGAGAACCCGATGAAGTATGAAACTGAAGCATAACATTGCCATAGCTCAAAAACACATAAACAGATCCTTGATCATCACCAACTGCAATGTACTTACTCAACCCCTCAAAATCCCTAAAAGGCAAAACATTAACACAAGTAGCATCACTATTCAACTGCACAGCTGAAACAAACTTAAACCTCTCGGACCAAAACAAACTATGCTTAGTAACCGACACTGCCCCAACACCAGAACCATCCCTAATATCACCCAAGCCACTATCAACAATCTGGATCTTTTGCGCATCTGGGACAACAATCTGTTCGGGAACAACAACATGCTTCTCATCACAAAAAATCCCAACACTACGTGGAGGAGGAGACTCCGAAACCTCGATTCTAATTTAGTAACCAGTTCGCTTAGGTTTTGCACTAATCTTTCGAGCTTTTCGAGCTGAATTTTATGCTCATCCAATACATTTAAAGTGTCAATAGAATCAGATTTGTGGACATCGTGTTGATTCGGATCATCAATATTTGCGAAAACGTTGGAAATGTGACAAACGTGGAAGATAAGAAATGCATAGAGAAATACAAACTTGCCTGTAACAGCCATGGAAGATGAGATTTGATTTGATAGCTCAATCTCGGAAATGTTGTTCCATTTGTGATTGAGCTGGAGAGATGAGATTCAAGCTGTGTTCGGGATTGAAAATACGTCAAATTGAAAGATAAATTGTATAGAAATTTAGGGTTTTGGTTTTGAAGTGTGTTATTGAATCTGTGGGAGTTTTAAGTCAACCGAGTGACAAGAATGAATATAGGGCAGGAATCAGATTTTCAGCCCGGAAATATATTTGGGGATGTATGAGAGAGGAGGTATTTATTGGTAATAAGGTGGGATGATCGTGTACAAGCGGCCTGAGGATAAGCTTGTGGGGTTGTTTACTTATTCGCTCATTACTGGGTTTGTACTATAATTCAATTACTTAAATAATCAAATACTTGTAGAAAAAATAATAATAAGCGTATAATCGATATCCAAAAGCAAAAAAAAAAATCATTAATAATAACAAAGTGTCAAATATAATGAAACAAAAATTAACTCTTAATACGATATCTAGTTTGAAATGGATTGAGAAGTCAAAAATTGGTTTTTCATTTTGTAATAAATTGTTTGTGCATTTAGTCAAAACTGTCAATTTAACGAACTGTGTCTAAAAAAAAAAAACTAACAAACTGACAACAATTATAATAGAAAAAATAACATTTTGAAGATGCTAAAAACCCTATTTTTAAATTATAAAGAAAAAAAATTGTAATAATTCTAAAAAATATAGTCTAGTCTCTAAAACAACTAATAAAATTTTAGTATAACTTTCTAAGCACTTATTAATTTTATTATAATTTCATGGGTTCTTGTGTAAATATGCAAAAACACAAAAGCGTAGGAGTAATTCTGAGGCATGTACCTGGCAACCAAGTGTTCTCATTGAATCAAGCAGCCAAATTTTTACCTTGATCGCCATATAAATATATCAACTTGCATCTAAAAATAACTTTCAAAAAGAAATATTGCCTATTCCATGTTGACATAAATCAATAAAATGGCGAAAATGGATATGTATCTCTCATAACTTACGACAACACTTTACTCATTGAGGCTATTTTCAGATCCTTCCTTCCATCTTCAATGGTTTTATCGCCTTTTAAGGAATCTTGAAAGCAGAAATACACCGACTGAGGCCAACAGCTTTATCTTGATTACGGACTTTGGCAGTCTGCATAGATGATTGCTTCAGTTTGTCAAATAGCAAAGTACCTTGAGGCTATTTTTTAGGTCCTTCCTTCCATCTTGAATTGTTTGATCGGCTTTTTTGGAATCTTGAAAGAAGCAAATACACTTTGACTGAGGCCAACAGCTACATCTTGATTACGTGATTTATTAGTCTGCTGCATAGATGAACGCTTCAGTAGGTCAAAGAGTGAAGTACCAGAGGGGGTCTCAGTACTAGCTTTTGCAGTTTGAGTTGTGGTTCTGGCTTGTGAGCTGCTGAATTTGGCTGTTACCTTCCGTGCCGGTTGGCTTTCTTTTGAAACCTGCATGTTATAAGGAAACCAAACATGAAATTACAAAAGCTCTTCGAGAGAAAAGGCAAGAAAGTATAAACTCCTCCCAACTTAGAACTAATTCTGTTGATGAGAATAAACTCTTGACAATATACAAGCATCACATGTAAATAAACACCAAGTAATGTGGAAATCCATTTTATATCTATACAAGAGTCTGTGCTTTCCCATCGTTTAAAAAAAAAAAAAAAAAAAACTCATTTGACAAGTCAAGCTTTTTATGGACGTTACTCCTTCCGTACCGGAATAAATGTCACAGTTGACAAATCAATGTTTTCAATCCCTTCTTTATGTTGACGAAATTGCACCAGTTTTTTTATATTTCTCTGTATGTAGCAGTTGGCTAAAGTTTATGCGTCTAAGGGCAGTGGTATGAGATGGGAAGGATAAGGAACAAGATGATTGTAGCTCCTTTAAATTGCACTAAAAATAACGTTTTCTTCATAAATAGGACTATTTTGGGGGGAACAAACCAAGAAGGAAAGAGTGACTTGTTCTTTCTGAGAGTGTGGTGTGGGTGTGGGTTGGGGGGGGGGGGGGGGGGGGGGGGGGGTGTTATCTATCACTTCCTCTGCCCCAAGATGAATGTCCAAATTTCCTCTTGATCATTCATTTTGGAATGGAGGGAGTATAACGTTAAGCAGAATCTTGTTTTTGATAAGATTGGAACACAATGCCTAATTACTTGTGAGGTTAAGCATATGGCAGAAAAAAAAATTGAAAAGGAATAACAACTCATAATCACTAATATTTCTTGCGGTTTGTTTGTAAGAAACTAACCGTATCTGAGGAATCTTCTGACACTGTAATTGAACTCCGGCTATTACTATCATCTCGTCCAAATATATAAGATTTGACCATGCTTGATCCTTGCTTGCGGGATGATGGTAGTGAGTGGCTTGAAGCTCGGCTCAGGAAAGATGACTGCAATATTTAAAATTTCAAAACCTATTAGACACGGCTGAGTACAAAGCATAAACTTTTTGTCACAGGCATTGAGGACAATCCCACAAGACAGTAACATAAAGAAATGTAAAGCATTTATGATTGACAAATAGTGAACTAAAAACCTGACAGTAAATTTCATCAAGGGAGTCCAAAAAAAAATAAACTCAGCATTTTAGATATGACTACTGTCTACAAGAGAAGGTAAAGATCAACAAATGCACACAGGGATGACTGCACTACGGTTAAAAGTAGCTCAAATACCATGCTATACTAATTGAATGAAATTATTAAAACTCCAGTTGAATTGTAAAGTAGATCGAAAAACTATGATTCAACATTGTTTAAAAATTTAAATTGTAGTGTGTGGCCTTTAGACTTCAAAATGAGGTAGGGCGTAATTTCAATCAGCAAGAGTACCCTGTCCTGTTGGAAAACATTTCAAATAAGGGAAACCTACAAATCAAAGAACACTTGAACACTGAAGAAAGTAAAAATACAAAATCCATGGACTAGCTAGCTCCACACAAACATGAAATATCATGTTAAGTACTCATGAACACATACTCAACTTGGAGAATCCAAATAATCAAGTTACATTCACTTGGGGGGGGGGGGGGGGGGGGGGGGGAATGTTACCTTGGAAGAGCTATTGCTATTTCCTCCAGTTAGCATGGTATCAAAGAATGCTGCAAAAAAGAATGAAAGTATTAATAAGTATAACAAAGACTAAGAGAAGAATAATAAAGCATTTTATTAATTTACCAAATATCTATACAACTTACATGATGATTTTGCCTTCTTCCTTGGCTCAGACACATTATTCAGCTTCTTTATAAGACCAAAAACTTCTCTTGAATTCTCATCCTCAATGGGCGATAGTAAGGTAGACTTTTCTTCCTGTTTATTTAATCATGTCACAACAAACTTCTTTTTTTGGAACACAGAACCAAAGAGTAATCGTAACGAGTTTAAAAAAAAAAAAAAAAAAAAAACTCACCACTTTGTTAAGCAGACACTGTCTAACAAGTTTTCTCTCTGTCTCTTCATCATCAGATGATGAGAAAGCTTCCTCCTTGTCACAGAACATCTGTGCAATCATTTGTTTTGCTTTCTTTGTATTTATTCGAGCCGCATTTGTCCGTACCATATCTTCGTCTGCTTCACTACCAGACCCTTCATCCTCATCATCGTCTTCCTCATCAAGCAAACCTGCCTCTCTAAGTTCAGAACCACATTTTAATCTCCGCAACAGATCATCCGTTCCAGATGCATCTTTTCCTCTAGCCATTTCTGGTGAAGTTCGTTACGAATTTCATTATCAATTGGTTTTTCTTCATACCCAGTCGCTATCATATCTTTTAAATCCTCTAGATCTTCACTATCTTCGCCATCTTCATCATCTCGGAAGCGCAGTAGGTCATTGTCACTATCATCATCCTCCGCAGCTTCATCATCAACAAAGGCTTTAACAGGATCACTTTTTGGAGAAGAGCTTCCATCATCAAGTTTACAAGGGTGAGGCTCAACATTCTCCTTGTCATTTTCCTCTTCATCGGAAGAACTGCAAATGCATTAACTAAAAGTTACAATTGATGACGGATGAGAAATGGTAATAGTTTTACCTTGCATTATGCAAGTTTAATGTTCCTTCCACAGCTCACCCCATTAAACAAAGTACTACTTCACTTTTAGTTTAAGGGTCCAGTTTGCAAATTTAAGCTACAAAAATACATTGTTTTCCAAAACTTTTCTTCTAATCTTTGAAAAACTTGTGTTGATACTACTTGTCAAACAAGAAAAAACATTGGTGAGTCTAAATGAATACACAGTTGTAAAAGTACCATTTTTAAAAGTTTGACTTTCAAAATAGGACCATTTTTTGAGATGCAGGACGCAACTGATTCTGCAGTAACTATTGGACTCTTTGATTGGGACAGAGTATTGACATGTGTTTTTAATTAGATGAACTCACATATCATCAGGGGGAGCAGAATCAAACTTCAACTGCAGGGCTAGAACAGATGGCGCCAAGACTTCCTCCTCCTGAGAGTTCTTATCCTCATCACTAGGCAGCTCGTCATTGCTGTTAGTTGTTTGAGAATCATCAAAAAGATCCTGCATATTGAAAAACTAATGAGCAAACAGACCTTATCAGGTAAAAGAGCGGAAAATTAATTTCCTTTGGAATAGTGGCTTAACCTGAGTATCGTCAAGTGGAGCTCGGAAAGCAGGGGTAGACTCTTCATCCAAAGCCTGTAGCAATATGAATATAGACATCAGACTATATGACAAATTATTCTGATTGTATGTAAGTGGGCACAATCTCCACTGTTTCCGGGTGATAATCTAGGTTGGTATGTTTCTGTGTTTGCCATTCAAAGACAATGATGAACTCTTAACTTTTCTACTTGATATTTAAGTACTTTTTCTGTAACGACCCGAGCCCGCAAGCCCGACCCGCTACATAAGCACCACATACTGGCCCACTGAGCACAAATAACTGGGTTCACTTGGCTTACCACAAGCCCACCCAAAAGTCCATGGATGTTATTGGTGCTCAATGGTAGTAAAGTGGAGGCTTATATATCACAATCAAAGCCCATATTTTTCCGATATGGGATGGGGGATTTCTCATCTTCTGTCTCTAAATGAGTGACAATTTTTAGGATTTCAAGAAAATTAAGGATATTGTGTTTATGCAATTTCAGTAGTAGCCAATATACATAAATACCCTTAATGAACATAAATATATTACGCCATTGCAAGTACTAAAATTAGGAAATGATAACCTATGAGATGACATTAGTAAAAACTGTCCCTAAATGAGTGTAGATATCAGTATATTTACACTCATATAGGGACAATGTTTTTTGAAACATGGACTCACATTCAAGGATGAAGTAAACGTGAGTGACAGAACAGCTGGTACATAATTCCAGAATGCTTCACAAACTTTTATCTTACATATCTTACATCCCTAAGGTTAATCTCAAAAAATCCACAAAGATCTAATGAGCATGATAAATTCAAAAATAAAAGGAAAATCAACTTAGCATCTTAGTTTACAAGCAGTATGTAAGGGTTGAAAAAAAATTGTGGTGTTTCTTACCGGTTGTGAACGAACGTTGTCATCGCTCAGCTGTTCTGTAGATAAAGTGGAACCACCCATAAGAGAAGCATCAAATTTAGGATTGACATCCTCAGCACTGTTCTCCTCTCCCACCGAATTCATTATTTTCTCAGCACTTACTTCTGTTGTATTTACAGTTCCAGAATGTTCTATTACAACTTCTGTGAACTCATTATTGTTTTCCGCAATTAAATCAATGCTTTTAGCAGGGAGGAACCTGAAAAAACAAATGAGAAGACAGCATTAGTAGGCATGAGTAATCAAAGTCTATTACAAATACAACAATCACCAACCAACCAAATCAAGTTGAGTTGTACTCACTTTCTTGTCATCTCAAGCTTTCTCTGTCTAATCTTCTCAAGAACAGATGATATGGGTTTTTGTACAAAAGGTAGGGGCTTAAATGCGGCACTTCTACTTTCTACACAAAAGAAACAGAAACAGTTGAGTAAACATGCATACATTTCAAACCCAATTTAAGAAGGTGACTGCTACATATGAATTACAGTTTACTGAAATATTAAGATATAATATTGTAAAATGAACCTCGCAAGACTCTCTGAGATTCTGCATGAAGCTGCTGAAGATGAGCTCTTCTTTCCTGAAATTGAGGAAAAATGAAGTTTGACAAAATTAAGAAAGCTGCAGACAGTACAAATAGTAACCCTGCCCAGTTTATCCAAACTTGTTTAGGTTGCCTCTAAAGATGATAGAAAATTTATTACTGTTAGGATAGCCATTTTCATTTCTACTAACAAATAGCTTTCAAAAGCAGTGTAAATATATAATATCTAATGGTGTACACTTTATTGTGTTTTTAAGTCTAAAATTTCAATAAGAAAACTGGATAATATTTTTGGGACAGATTAAGTATTCAGTGTGTTACTCCCTCCGTCCCATAATAAATGTCACACTTCCCTTTTTAGTCCGTTACAAAATCTCTGTTGCATTTCTAAATAAGAATATAGATCGGTGCAATTTACCATTGTACAAGCAAAAAACCAAATAGGTAAAGCACATTCATTATAAAGGATATTTGTCCTCAATTACCTTATCAAATCATGAAAATGAGTGTGTTCTTAATTGAAATGACTCTGTTAACATAGCTTATTAATGTGAATACATGTTAATGACAGAAAATGACAACTAAATAAAGATATACTATAAAGTAATCAACATAGGACCAAATGAACTATTAAGCAAATTGTCCAATTTCATAAGCATTGTAAATTAGTTTGGCTAACTATTTTACATACATTTATAATGTTTTAGATTCAAACATTTCAATCATTTTAAGAATAATAAGTAATTTATCAAACAATATCTATAGATTAGCAAGTACTTGTAAAAGATTTTATAAATGGTACATGAATTTAAGTTGAAGTTGACAAATGTAGAACAATAGAATCAAATAATTGGGACGGGGGAGTAAATAGGAACAATAACTATAACAGGAGTAACAATGTTACCTTTTCTTCCCTCCGTTTGTTAGAAGATGAAGCCTTGGGATTCATCTTATCCCCGGAACTTTTAGCTTTCTTTGTCTTTTCTTTCTTCTCATTTGAGGCATCTTTATTGGCTCGCTTCTTCTTATTTTTTCCGGTGTTCAAAGTCAGTGTTTCGTCTACTTCTCCACCCGTATGATTATCCCCTTCCTCATCAAACTCCAACGATCTCTTTGTTTCATTTCTCTCAATTTGAGTGGGCAAATCATCAAAACCAGAACTCCCCTTCCCATCATACTCTTCAACTACATCATCAAACTCCAACGATCTCTTTGTTTCCTTTCTCTCAATTTGAGTGGGAAAATCATCAAAACCAGAACTCCGCTTCCCATCATACTCTTCAAAGACATCATCAAGCTCCAACGATCTCTTTGCTTCCTTTCTCTCATTCTGAAAGGGCAAATCGCCAAAATCAGAACTCCCCTTCCCATCAAACTCGTCAAAATCCAAACTCTCATTCTCCTTTCTTTCCTTGTGAACACGTGAATCATCCGAACCACCACTCGTTTCCTTATCATCAAATCCAGAACTCAATTCTTCATCATCGCCAGCAGATCTCAATTCCTTCTCGACATCAAAACCCTCAGATGAAGACTGGGACTGCAGTGGCTCACTAGAATCCTCAAACCCTCTAATTTTCGAGGATTCAAGGGCTTCAAGCTCTTTAAAATCAACTCTAGGCAGTGAAAGAAGATCATTGATGGATTTGACCGGCGACTTCTTTGGAACAGTGGTTTTCTTCAAGCGTTTGAGCCGCCGAGGCTGGACTGGAGACGATTGTTGTTGAGGAGAGAAGGACTGATAATCGTCGTCGCTCTCCATTGATGCTGTTCGAAAATTAGGGTTTAATGTGGGGAAGAGCCGAAGGATTGGATCCGATCTGTAGAGACTGAAAAGAGGTGAGGGGAAATAACGGAAGAAGAGGAGGGAGATTGAGATTAAGAATTGGGCGGCAAATGTTTTCGAAATTTGGGGAATGGCGCGATATGACGTTGATTTTGAGGCCCGAACCGCCAAATTCGCCGGGGTTTGTTAATTGTTAGCCCGGACGGCCTGTCCTAACTCATACTCTCCTACCTCATTATTACAACCAAAACAAAGCAAACAACATTCACAAATATTAAGAGTAGTCAAAATTATTTAATCGATGATACTATATATTTTTAAGACAGGAGAAAGTGAAAAAAGGGGAAAACACCCTGTGTTTTTTTTGTTTTTTTTTTTTTGAGTAATTAGGAGGACGTACTAACAAAATGTGTGGTGACATTTTTATAAATAAGTGAAATTTATTATAAAAATATGTAAATAAGTTGAATATATTTTTAAAAAACGCAATGACATTTTAAAAATAATTGACATTTTTTAAAAACGTGGAAAGTCATTTTTATAAATAACGTGCACTTTTTTAAAACATATTGCGTATTTAAAAAAAACGGAGTTTATTAACACAACAACACTACCACTCACTAACCCTCCTTATCACTGTCACATGCACTCGTATTCTCTAAACACGTATGTAACGCTTAATAACACGTGCTCTAAAACTAACAAAAGGAAACGGCTAGCACTCTTAAGCACCACAACATTACCACTTTGCTTCATCTTGAGATAAGTCACACAAATTGTCGTGCCTGCGCTAAAAAATACATTCACCAACACTATGAGAACACATGCGCTGCCAAACTTTATAACCCGGACTAGTAGTACGATTTTAGTGTCATTGGTTGTGTTTTTGGTAACAGTGAGAGTGTTTGTGAAGTGTTAGTGATAGTATTTTTGAGTTCTAGTGAGAGTGCTTCGGAGCTTCATTAATAGCTTCTTGAGTTCCAGTGTGATAACGATGTCTGGTATTTATAGTACTGCCACCGCGAAAAAAAAGAGATATTTACAAAATGTCACGTGCTGGAGATTATACCTTATGTCAGTGGGAAATACATTTATGTTATGTCATGTCTTCATTTGTTATGGAGATAACAACCCTAATTATTACATTTTTCATATTTATTATAATAATCTCTGCCCCTAGTACTTACGAAGAACTAGTATAAGTTTAATCGATAATCATATAAGATTATGTGAATGTGACGTAACCAAACTTATGTGTATGAGATTTATGTCATGGTCAAATGTCATAATTAAATCACATATAGTTACATCATTGGAATCATTAGACCTGAGATTATCATGGTTTTCCGCACGATGAACGTTATGTTTGACGTAGTCAATCGCTACATTTAACCGGGTAGTTATAAAGGCTATGATTGGCATAATTGTATTCTAGTAGTGAAGAATGATAAGTCAGTATGAGATTTATTCGTCTTCGGAAAGATATTTGCTTTGGCCACTCGATGAGTAAGGTTTATAAAATTTATGGTCACATTCAAATGAATCGATTAGATTAATGTCATTTGCTCATGTCAATATACTCGGGATGGAGGAAGTATTGAACAATAAAATTTGACGTGGACCATGAATTATGTCCAATATGATATCATGTGACAAAAAGATTGTGATATATGATCTATACAGAAAATGAACTTTGAAAATTTATACTCCCTCCGTCCCAATTCGAATTGCAAAACTTGTCATTTTAAATGTCCCGTATAAATTGCAAAATCTAAAAGTAAAAAGTTTTTAATAATTTTTAATTAGTGGGACTCACTCGTCATACTCACGTCAACTAACTCACATATTATTTCCCACACCACTTTTTATCTCATACCCAACTGTCAACACTCGTAACACATCACCTTTTTCACCTTTTCCCTTAATTCTTGTGTCATGTTTTTTTTTGTTTGCAGATTGAAATGAGACAGAGTGAGTATTATTTAGGTGGTCATGATGGCTTGATAGAGTCCGCTCATGATTTATGAGAACAACTTTGATCGGACTCAACCAGCGTAATATAATCACATAGAGTCACACACGAAAGAACGAATCATTTTATAAGGCTGAAACTGAGATTCAGGGATTGCACGGCCGCGTATCAAGTGTTGCACGCCCGTGCACCCATGGACGAAAAGGGTCGAAATCTAGTGCTAGTGCACGACCGTGTACCTCAAAAGACTTGGCCGTGCAGCATGACCGTGCACCTGCTGAAATGGATCTGATTTCCTGATTACGGGAGAATATGAGATTTAGGTTATTTCTCCTGAATGGTCAAGGTTTAGTAAGTATAAATATCCCTCTATTCAATCTTAATTAGTGCCGTGACATCCTATTATGATTGAGAAGCATAATTCTTAACCTAGTATCTAGAATCAAAGAATAAGAACACCAAATAAATTCATATTCAATTTCTAATATTTGGATCTAGCAATATGGTTCAAGGTGTTATTGAAATCCGTTTGTGTATGAATACTTGTAGAGGGTTCTTCCTTTAGGATCTTCAAGTTCGTGTTCCTGAGATCGTGAACAAGAAAATCAAATATTAAAGCTTGAAGATTCGAGATCTGAAGTTTAAAGCATCACTAGAGTTAGTATTCTACATTCATCTAGTATTTGATTTAATCATCATTAATGGGTTTGAGCTATTGGTTTTTGTTGTAGTTGTTTTCGTTGCTCATGTTGCCCACGATGCCTAAAGTTTTAGCTTATTTACAAAAATGTCATCACATGTTTTCCTCAAAAGATACAATAAAATGCTTTCATAATACTTACTTCCATTTAAATGTTATAAATACTAATATATCATCAATTAAATGTTTAGTAAACATGCACACGTCTTTGAAAATGAATAAATAAATATAAATATATTTATAAATGAGTATCAAATACAATTAAATTTTATGATTATTACCTTAAAATTGGTGAGTTTTGCTTATATTTATAGTTCATGCAAATCATTTTTATGTTGGTTTGCTTATAATTGAAGCTGAAAGATATACTTCTCGATTAATATTGGGGTTAATCTCACAACACAGGGGTTCGTTTGAGGGTCTAAATGACATATATTTTACTTGTATATTTCGAGTTTTTCTTCAAGTAATATGCGTTGGGTCTCGTAGTTCGGTCAAAGTCAAAAATTATGTCTATTACGTGCATTCGCTTGAAAACACAATCACAATTACTAGCAAAATACGTGCACTTATACCTTTTCCGCTAAAATTGACATTACACGTTTAGTGTCGTTTTAGTATTGTTGTGATATTTTCTAAATTAATATGGACCTCAATTGATTTTCTACGGTTCGTTTATCTCTCTTGATCCATTTAAGTAAAAGTCTCTCGTGAAATATTTGGAGGCGATTCTCTTTCAAACGATTTTCGTGTTTCCCACGTTTGATTCATCTTACCATTTCCTCCTATAAATCTATATATGTATATATTAAAATTGGTGAGGAGAGCCAAGGTGTTGACATGTGGACAAGTCATGGAAGAAGCTTGAATTTGGTGATGCCACATCAACACTACCCTCTTAAATAAGTGACTTTTCATTTTTTTTCTATTAGCTAATAATATTAGCTAATAATATTAGTTACTATATAGGGTAACTATTATAGTTAACTATAATAGTAACTATTACTAATAATAGTAATAGTTAACTATAGTAGTTAACTATTACTATTATTAGTAATAGTTAACAATAATAGTTAAGTACTATAGTTAAGTATTACTATTATTAGTAATAGTTACTATTATAGTTATTGATAATGGTTACCCTATATAGTCATTATTACTATTATTAGTAATATTTACTATAATAATTACTTTATATAGTAATTAATATAATTAGTTAATATTGTTAAAAAAAATAACAATTGATTTTTATAGTTAACTATCATTATAATTAACATTTATATTTATTATTATAATTAACTATTAAATAAACTAAAAATTACTATTAATATTATTAGTTAATCATAATAGTTACTATATATATATTAATTATTACTATTAATAGTATTATTAGTTAATCATAATAGTTACTATATAAGTTAACTATGATTATTAATAGTAATTAGTTAATCATTATACAATAAATGTTAATATTTAATATTAATAGTACTCGATCCGTTCGAGAGTAAGAGTCCTAATTTCTATTTTTGTACGTCCCACTAAAAGTCTATTTTCTAAAAAGACAAATGATGAGAAAGAATGGATAGTGTTTTGGACAATTATACTCTCAACACACTTGCAATGTTTACCAATTTTCTATTGTGTCTTTAATAAGTGTGCATAAACAAGGTAGGACTCTTACTCTAGGGCGTAGGGAGTATTAATTAATTATAATAGTTAATATATAGGATAATTATAACTATTAGCATTATTAGTGAATAATAATAATTATTATATATGTTAATAAGTAAAATAAATAATATTAGTTAATTATAATAATTATTTTATTTATTACTAAAAAAAATAACACAATTTTCCTAAATTTATAAGAAAACATTTCAATTCATATACAATATAGTTATATTAAAAAAGTTATTATGTTACATGACTAAATAAAATCATAAAAAAACAAAATACAAAAAAATAGTAAATTAGTTTCCCGTGCAAAGCACGGGTTACCCACTCGTAGATGATCATCCTCATTGGCTTTTCAAGTTTTCCGGGACTTCTCTTAATGTGAAGACCCTTGCGGGAGCTTGCTCTTTTTTTTAAAAAAAAAATAATAATTTATATATATGTATATTTAATTTATATATCTATAATATATACAGAGAAAGAAAGAAAGAAAGAAAGAAAGAAAGAAAGAAAGAAAGAAAGAAAGAAAGAAAGAAAGAAGGAAGAGAATATATAAAAGGTTAACGTCTAGATTTATAAATCAGTTTTAACAGTTTTTAAAATTATTTTGAGCCATTGCTTGGAGCGCTTCTGAATGGCCTTGTGCTTATTCAGATCAGCGTTGTGGTTACTCCAGTTGTCGAGTTTCGCCCCTATCATCATTACAAATAGAGGACGGAGTTTTGAGAAGGTTATCGAAAAATGATAACTCTCTTCCTCATATTTCTGATATCTCTTTACTGTGTTCATATAACTTTTGGACCAAAAGATTTGGTTCTAAGAACACGACGAATTGCAGTCGCTGATGTTCTTATCGTTATAGGCATTACATCCCAAGATAGATTTTCAAAGTAACCGTTTGCAACATAGCGGAGTAAATATTATCTCGTAGATAGCCTATAGCCATTTTTTTGTTTCTTCATTTTTTAGTCTCCCCATCTGTGTTCATAATTTCTCAAACAACAAGTATTTACGAGGGTATTGTGAGTGTTTACGAACGGTTATTGATAGTGATTTAGAGCTTCAATGAAAATGTTTTGGAGCGACATCAATAGTGTTTTCTAGTGAACGTGTGTTAATACATTAAAGTTATTTATAATATTGTCATCGCACGTTTCAAAAGACGTTTCTCTAACTTCACTTGTAATACCCCAATTTTCCACAACTAATAAATAATCATTTAACTTGGATAAATCCTTAAATCAGAATGCCCCAACGGCTACAAACCACAATTTAAACTTTAACTAACAATCAAACTCATAACGGCTAGTACAAACCACTAGCTCAGAATGATAACCAACGGAAAAGTAACGTTCAGACTTAACTTAACGGAAACATGTAACAACTAACTAACATTAATCAAGAGTAGCTTCTACGCCAACGTTTCCTTGTGACCTTTAGTATCCTTACTTATAACCTGGAAAAAAAAATGAGGATGAAAGGAATGAGCGAACAATACCCAACAAGTTCATATGGAATCCCCTCGGGTACTAAGAGGAGATAACCGAAACGAACGGTAACAAGAATTTACAACGAAAGGATAACTCAATGATCAAACAAACACTCAGTTTGAAAACATTTAACTTGATGAAAATAATTCATTTCTTGAAAACACGTGGCTTCAGAGACAGTTTCCAAAACACAACATTTTCACAAAACTTTACTTTTCTTTACTTTACTCTACTTCATTTAGGGATTAAGCACGCGCCGTACCCAGGGCTCGGGTTTCTACTGACCGCACCCAAATTCGGTATATCATGATAACCTACGCTACTTCATCAAGCAATGCAAAGGGTCCACATGTTCATCTTGGAACTATGGATAACTATAAGGGGTCCACTTATCCGTTTCGGGATTATGAATAACTGTAAGGGGTCCACTTATCCGTTTCGGGATTATGGATAACTGTGAGTCACTTCACTTATTATAAAACTTTACTTTAAAGAGCTTTTACAACACAAAACTTAACTTTACAAAACTTTACTTTATCCCTTGTTAAAAGGTGTACATCTCACTTAGACACCAAGATCATAAAACAAATCATACTCATGATAACCCAGTTGAACAACAATAAAATCAATAGGGTGGATAACAAAGAACGGTAACATTCGCGGAACAGAATAGTTATTAAAGACTATCTAGCCACACAGATAGTTTACTTTATAAAAACAGAGATTGGGAATCCTAACAAAGGATTGAAAACCAATATACAACTAAGAGCGTAATCCCTTACCTTAGCTTTGCGTCTCACTAGCTCGCTTACTCCGCCTGACAAGCTACAAACATGCAATAACTCAATCTTAGATACAAGTAACGCTATTTTACTTTACGTCCCCAAAACACTACTTTATTTTACTAGGTTAACCCTATGAATTAGTCATCTACAACCTCCTTCATAGTTAACCTATAGTCTTAAGAATGACCAAACACCCCTAGGGTTTTATTAATCATATTCCCCACTCTCAATTTCACTATATACATTGCACACACTGATTTCACAATTTCTGCACACACTTACTGAGTACACCCACCACTCTGAACACACCCACACATTCAGATACACACACCCACAATCAGCACACACGCACACACTAAACCCACACGCACAGTAACTGCAACCCACACACACACACCCACAATCAGCACACACGCACACACTAAACCCACACACACACACAGGGAACACAAAACACACACACACACACACACAGAGAGTACATATATATATATATCACGCACACACACACTCTAATCCCACACACAGTAGTATACATAATCCCAAACTTCATCTTCCTAAAAAATCCAATTCTAGTAACCCTAGTTCATAATTTCCATTTAGGATTCTAAGGTTGATTTCTAGGAAGAAGGAGAGGAACAAAAGTATAAGGGTTTTACCTTGGATTGGATTTCTTTTATTTCTTCTTCCCTCTCTTCCCGATCTCCTCCTCTGATCCCTCCCCGGCGCGGCGCTCTCTCTCTCTCTCTCTCGCACTCTCCGATCGTTTCTTTTTGACCAAATAAAACTGCTAGGGTGATGAGGGGTATTTATATTAAAGGGTTTCTAGTTTCCTATTAAGAAAAGGTTAAAATAACCTATTGGGCTTCTATTTACTAAAGCCCAAAATGAGCCCAACACTTACTATTAATTAATGAGTCCAATATCATTTAAAAGAGTTTTCACCATTAAATAAAATAGTAGTCCAGAGCCGGGTATTACATTCTTACCCCCTTAAAAGAGTTTGGTCCTCCAAACTAAACGTACCTTAAACATCAAACAAAGCGGGATACATATCACGCATTTCACTTTCGAGCTCCCACGTGGCTTCTCTTTCCGTGTAATTGCTCCACTGCACTTTTACGTACGGAATCACTCGCTTCCGCAAAACTTGGTCTTTACGGTCTACAATCTTTACTGGCTTCTCATCATAACTCAAGTCTTCACGAAAACATAACTATTTGTACTCTATGACGTGGCTCGGGTCGGCTACGTACTTTCTCAACATCGACACGTGAAACACGTTGTGCACACTAGACAGCACAGGAGGTAGAGCCAACTTATAGGCTACCGCTCCTATTCGCTCTAGAATCTCAAACGGTCCCACATATCTCGGACTTAACTTCCCGCGAATCCCAAATCGCATGACTCCTTTAGTTGGTGAGATCTTCAAGAATACATGATCTTCTATTTGGAACTCCAGATCGCGTCTTCGATTATCCGCATACGATTTCTGCCTACTCTGCGCAGTTAACAACCATTTGCGAATCTGTTGAACTTTATCCGCCGTTACTTGAACAATCTCGGGTCCAGTTAATCTCCTCTCACCTACTTCATCCCAACACGCAGGTGATCTACATTTCTGCCCGTACAGAGCTTCATACGGCGCCATTCTAATACTAGAGTGGTAACTGTTGTTGTAGGCAAATTCCACTAGTGGTAGATGATCATCCCACGCTCCTTGCCAATCTAACGACGTTGCTCTCAATAGGTCTTCGAGAGTTTGAATCGTCCTTTCTGACTGTCCGTCTGTCTGAGGGTGGAACGCTGTGCTCATAGTTAACTCCGTCCCTAACGCTTTCTGTAAACTCTTCCAGAAATTTGATATAAATCTCGCATCTCGATCTGACGCTATAGAGACCGGTATCCCATGTAACCTCACGATATCATCCACGTACAACTTATCTAACTTTTCCAACGAATCAGTTACCTTGATGGCTAGAAAGTGAGCCGATTTAGTGAGCCTATCTACTATGGCCCAAATTGCATTATGACCCTTCAGCTTCTTAGGAAGTCCAATCACCAGATCCATAGTGATGTGTTCCCACTTCCACTCTGGAATAGGTAACGATTGTAGTAGTCCCGCGGGTTTTTGGTGTTCACTTTTCACTTGTTGACACACCAAACACTTAGAAACGAATTCCGCTACCTCACTCTTCATATTGTTCCACCAAAAAGATTCATTTAAGTCCCGGTACATCTTAGTACTCCCAGGGTGAACCGAAAACCTTGAACAGTGAGCTTCCTCAAGAATTTCCCTTTTTATACTATCATTATTAGGCACCAAATCCTTGATCGATATCTCATAATCCCGTCATCACTAACACGGAAATCTACCATTCCCTTCTTACCGATACCCTTGTGAATCGCTTCCAACTCGTCATCCACATTCTGAGCTTCCTTGATTCTCACTAACAATGTTGCTTGGACACTCATCTGAGCCAAATAGCCTTTAACTCTAACCTCTAGCTTTACTATTTCACTATCTCTCAATTCACTTACCCCCTTAGAAAACATAGTCGCTAATGTTCCATGGTTCTTTCTGCTTAA
Organism: Campanula takesimana; assembly: GCA_026119855.1. Classification (NCBI taxonomy): domain Eukaryota; kingdom Viridiplantae; phylum Streptophyta; class Magnoliopsida; order Asterales; family Campanulaceae; genus Campanula; species Campanula takesimana. The sequence continues at coordinate 10,214 of JAOWBW010002957.1, read as the reverse complement.
CGCATCTGCCACTTTATTGGCCTTTCCAGGATGATACAAGATTTTGCAATCATAATCCTTAAGTAATTCTAGCCATCTCCTATGTCTCATATTCAACTCCTTCTGAGTGAAAATGTACTTAAGATTTTTATGGTCGGTGTAAATTTCACATGGTACCCCATACAAATAGTGTCTCCAAATCTTCAATGCAAACACCACGGCCGCCAATTCCAAATCACAGGTAGGATAGTTTTCTCATTCTTCTTGAGTTGCCTAAACGCATAAGCCACCACTTTATCATTTTGCATCAACACATAACCCAAACCTTTCAATGAAGCATCACTATAAATCACAAAGCCATCACTGCTTGTCGGTAACGTAAGAACAGGCGCAGACACCAATCGCTCTTTCAATTCTTGAAAACTCCTCTCACAATCGTCTGACCACACAAATTTTGTCCCTTTTATGGTTAACTTGGTCAATGGTAGAGATAACTTCGAAAACCCTTCTACGAACCTACGGTAGTATCCTGCTAAACCCAAAAGCTCCTTATTTCACTGACAGAAGTTGGTCTCTCCCAATTAATTATAGCCTCAACCTTTGCAGGGTCAACTGCTATCCCATTCTTAGATACCACATGTCCCAAGAACGCTACTTCCTCAAGCCAGAATTCACACTTCTTAAACTTGGCATACAACTTTTGCTCCCTCAAAACCTGTAATACTAATTTCAAATGCTCTTCACGCTCCTCTTTTGACTTCGAATACACCAAGATGTCATCGATGAATACTATTACACACTTGTCCAAATATTCTTGAAACACTCTATTCATAAGCTCCATGAACACAGCAGGCGAATTTGTCAGCCCAAACGGCATTACTAAGAACTCGTAGTGTCCATACCTTGTCCTAAAAGCTGTCTTTGCCACATCTTCCTTTTTCACTCTTAATTGATGGTAACCAGAACGCAGATCAATCTTAGAGAAATAGCATGCACCTTGGAGTTGGTCAAACAAATCATCGATCCTTGGCAAAGGATACTTATTCTTAATTGTCACAAGGTTTAACTCCCGATAGTCAATGCATAACCTCATCGACCCATCCTTTTTCTTTACAAATAATACCGGTGCACCCCACGGTGATGCAATCGGTCTAATCAGACCCTTGTCCAAAAGTTCTTGTAACTGCTCCTTTAACTCTTTAAGTTCCGGCGGAGCCATCCTATATGGTGCTCTCGAAATCGGTGCAGTCTCAGGTGCTAGATCTATCAAAAAGTCCACTTCTCGCTCCGGCGGTATTCCTGGCAAATCTTCAGGGAAAACATCCTTGAAATCTCTTACTATGGTGAGGGATTCAATTGTCACTTCTTTCTTGTTTGACTCCCCAACATACGCAAGAAATCCCTCACAACCTTTCCTTAACAGTTTACGAGCCTTCATTACGGAAATCAGGCCCTTTCGGACTCTTGGTTTCGACCCTTGAAAATAAAATCCTTCTCCAGAGGGTAATTCAAAATTCACTTCTTTTCTAAAGCAGTCTACTTTGGCATGATACGCAGCCAACCAGTCCATACCTAGGATGATGTCAAAGTCACTGAGATCCAGACATATAAGATCAACCTCGAGTTCTTTATCGCCTATCCTTAGAGGACAACTCTGAAACACTGAAGTAACTGGGATCGACTCCTTAGTCGGGGTATCAATTACCAAGGGTACTTCTAACGCCTTAGGTGACAGTTTTAACTGTTTTGCTAACTTAGAACTAATCACAGAATGAGTGGCACCAGAATCAATCAAAGCGTATACGTTGCGAGAATATAACTGGAGCGTACCTGCCACCAAGTCATTTGTGGCTCTAGAATCTCTATCAGTCATAGTGAACACACGCCCCTGACCACCAGTCTTACTTTTGTCTTCAGCCTTCACTCCATGAGTTTGTGCATTCTTTTTCGGTTCTGGGCACTTATACTGCGGATGCCCAATCTTTTCACAGTTATAGCACTTCCTGTCTCTGTACTTGCACGCATCAGCCTTATGATTGCCATCACATGCAGGGCATACTTCGGCGGTCCCCTGCTCTTTAGCCTTTCCCTTATCGTAAGCGGTCCGGTTTCCAAAGTTCCTGTTCGGGTACTTGTTTGCTGTACGATCATAGCTTCCTTCAGCTTTCCTCTTCCCATGATTGTCACAGTCTCGGTCGTTGAACTGTCCCTTGTTCCCAGCTGAATCTTTACTAGTAGACTTGTCTCCAGACTTCTTCTTTTCATCCCTCTTGTTGCGGTACTCATCCGACTCCCTTTCTACAATTCTGGCTTTGTCTAGCACTAACCCATACGTCGCTAACTGCAGAGGCGTGATTTTGTATCGAATCCGATCACTCAGCTTGGCTTCGAACTTCCTGGCCTTTTGCTCCTCGCTGTCGAAAAAGGTCGGTGCAAATTCCAGCAGATCTGTAAACCTTTCACTGTACTCGTCCACCGTCTTGTCACCTTGAGTTAAAGTCAGAAACTCTACCACTCTGGCGTGACGAATATTAGCCGGGTATTATTTCTCATTGAATACTACTTTAAACCTTTCCCAGGTGAAATTTCCTTCACCTCTAGCCAAAGCTGCTCTCTTTTCTGCACCCCACCAAGTGCGAGCCGCACTCCTAAGCATAAATGTTGCAAAAACTACCTTCTGCTCTGTGGTACATTCTAAAGTCTAAAAATGTGCTCCATATCCTTAATCCAGTCCTCCGGCTTCTCCTTTGAGGTACCGGAGAAAGTGTCCGGCTTTCTCCTTTTAAACATTTCCAGCGGGTCTCTCATTGGTACCTGCTGAGGTTGGTTTTGAGGTTGTGCTACTTGGTTCACCACCTGTCCGATTCCAGCCACGGTCTGGTTCAGCGTTTGCAAAAGGTTCGCCATGTTCGGATCAACATTGTCTTGGTTTCCCGCGTTGCGAGTGTTGCCACGGTTTCCTCTGTTGGTAGTGGTGCCCTAGGCACGTTTAACAAACGTTGTAATTGTTATCATTTATTTCATATCAATAAAAATATGTTTTGATTATTATTGTTGTTAATGTTTACTTATAATAATCTCCGTCCCTAGTACTTGTTAAGCACTAGTATAAAGGCTAAATGATCATGAGATGATCATGTTAGATTTATGGGTACTTGTTTGGAACAAGGTACTGGACATGACCCGCTGTATGAGATTTATGTCATGGTCTATGTCGTACATATATCTCATATTAGTTATGTCATTTGAATCCTTAGACATAAAGTTATTATAGTCTTCCACTTGATGAACATTGTGTTTGACATATTCAAACGCTACCTTAACACGGTAGTTATAAAGGGTATGATTGGCATAATCGGATTCCCGTTGGAAAGAATAATAAGCTAAATGGATTTGTCCCTCCACGGAGAGATGTCAAGCTTGGGCCCCTCGAAGGAATGATGTTGATGAAATGTTCGGCCGGACTCAAATGGATTGATTGGATCAATAGCATTTGAATTATCAACATATTCGGAATCGAGAAAGTATTGAACAAGACAAGTTGACTAATTGACCATGACTTGTGTTCAATGACATCGTGGACAAAGGGATTGTGACATATTCTAAAGGAATACGAACTTGTATCTAGTTATACTATTTGGGTAGGTATGACGGTTTGCTAGAACCTAATCATATCTTATGGGATCATGTTTGAGCCCATTGCCAACTTAGTATAATCCTAGAGGGTTACACACAATAGAACGAATCTTAAATAAGAGGACTATATTGGAATTAGGGTCGAAGGACCTCAGAGGAATTTCTGGAAAATTCTGGGCTTCCTGGTCAACCAAGCGGGCGCTTGGGTTGGACCAGGCGGGCGCTTGAATGAGTCCGGAAAAGGACTGGAGCTTATGGTCAAATGACCGGGCGCTCGGTATGCACTAGGCGGGCGCTTGGTCCTGGTGGCAGAATAATTCCTAATTCGATTTGGGAAGGTTTTTGGCACAAGATTCCTATTTGGAATATGTCTTAATTGTGTATAAAAACCCCAATTCGGCCAGACCATCCAAATAAGTGCTTTTGTGAGTCTCAAAGAGCTTGAGAGAGATATTATTTTGTTCTAAGATATCCTTGATTGAGGAACAAAATAATTCACAAATAAATTCCATATAGTTCTTTATTAAATTGTGAAAGTGTGTTTCATAATTATTGGTCTAGCAACCAAGATCAAGAAGTTTCTTGATATTCGTTCGAAGTGTGGACACCGCTAGAGGGTGAATTTTATCATCTACAAAGTTCGTGATTTTGTCCGTGATAAAGCTTCGAGTTTCTCCACCAAGACCAAAGAAAACTTTGATAGTCATCAAGGGTTAGTTTATCATCTATTCATTATGTTGTGTTTGATTTAATCATATGAACGGATCCATGGCTTTGGGTTTCATAAAATTTTAAATTGCTAAATTTCGCTGCGCATGTTACTTGGAAACCCAACAGTGGTATCAGAGCCCCATTCATGTTGATTAATTCAATACTTGGATCATGTTATGTGTATATAAATTGTTTATGTGCCTTGCATGATATGAATATTGGAATATATGATGTTTATGTATTTTGTGATTTTATGTGGTTTATTGTTTTGCAACTTTAATCGCACGATTCAATCGCAATAAAAATTATGGTGGATTCTGAATTATTTCGATTATTGATTTTTGATCAGATCAAAGTTTTAATAATCGGGGAAAAATAATTTTGAGACAAAAAATTTCGAACTTTAAAATTCTGTACCATTCTGACCAAACAGGCGCCCGCTCGCTGGTGACCAGGCGTCCGCTTGCCTATAGGGGTGAGCAAAAAAACCGACCAAAACCGATAACGCTGAAAACACCGAAAAAACCGAAACCGAAAAACCGAACCAATAGGATAATGGTAAGGTACGGTTTGTAAATTTATAAAAACCGAAAGGTCGGTTCGGTTCTCAGTTTCAAAGTCATACACCGACTTCACAAACCGAACCGAACCGATAAAGAGACGTCGTCGTTTTGATTATATACTCCTTCCTTCCGTGATTTTCTACCTTCAGCCTCACTTAGTTTTCTTCAGACAAACACTCTCGACCTAACCCAGTAACCCTAGCCACCGACATCTGATTGCGACGCCGCTTCTCCAGTTCTCCAGTTTTCCAACGCCGACGAGTGACGATACTGAGGTAAGAAACTCGTTCTCTATCTATCAAGCTTTCTAATTTCATCTAATTTTGTTAAATTTCGCTTTCCCTTCGATTTACCTGTTAAGTTTTAATCTAGATCAACCCTAGCCTTTCGCCGCTTCTTCGCCCGCTTCTTCCCAGTTCTCCGACGCCGGCGACGCTCACGTAAGCTTCTCCCCAGTTCTCCGACGCCGGCGACGCTCAGGTAAGCTTCTCCCCAGTTCGGTTCTCGGTGGATCAATAGTCCCAAACAATTCAATTTGGGCCTGGTGGAAGCCCATCCCAAACAGCCCACTAACAAGGCCCAACTGCCACCGAACCGCGCCGACCGATACCGAAAACCGATTACGCCGAACCGATATAAACCGAGCTATTTCGGTTCTCATAAGGTAGGAACCGATAACATGCGGTTCGGTATGACTTTTGTCATAAAACCGTGCCATACCGTACCGAGCTCACCCCTACTTGCCTAAGGCTTGCTCAGGCGCGCGCTCGGTCAAGACCAGGCGCGCGCTCGGTCGTTAGAATCTGTTCTGATTTTGGTTAAAATCTGAATATGGATTTTTCAATAAATTCAACAAAACCAGTAACAGAACCAGTCCAGACTTGCTGATCTGGAATGGGGTTTTGGGTAGTTGGTTTGTGTGTGGATTTTGGGGTTTGATTTTCCTATTTGTTTTAGTCTTGTGATTACTAGATTGGTTCAAGTTTTGGATGGCTAATCTGCGTTCATCGAGATTGTGTTTCCCAAAATTGATCGCAGTCAAAGTTTCAAAGATAAAACGAAGTTAAAATTATAAAGAGTTCATAATTGCTAAAATTGAGAAACAAAGTTCTTGATTCAATGATTGGAGATCCATGTGGTATTGTGAATGCAATTGGCCTACGTTCATCGAGACCATCTATTGCTTAGTTTCGGCCACATGGACTACTTTCTTGGTTTCTTGAATTAGTGCGGGATTGTGGTTGCCTAATAGCTTAGTTCGACCGCACTTCTTGTTGTCTTGATTTGGAGATAATAACCAAAGTTGAAATAGTCTCATCCTCATAATTATAGAGAAACTAATGACACATAAATATCATGCTTAAATTAATGGAGATTAATTTAGTGGCTAAACTTGATGTGTAACATGTTTATATTATGTGCTCATAAATGTGTTATATGCTATATGTGACGAACCTTCAAAGAAAGTTTTAAGTCCTTCTTTGCCATGCCATGATTAAAACACTTGTTTATACATGAGTAATCTTGACGTAGGTTCGCCTCCGCGAGGTGCATTAATCTTATTCATGTATGAGCAAGATGAGGTTCATTAATTTAATGTGGGCTTGCCTCCGCAAGGTGCATTAAATTGAATGGTTCCTATGCGTTTAAAATGGTTGGACTTAATTAGGCGTCAAAACAGTTTTGGGCCTAGGCAAAAGATGAGATTAAACATGTTTTTGAAATTGGAGTTCTCAAAGAATCTCATAAAAGGATCTAAGAATCATATGAGATATGATTGACAGGATTGTCTACCTAATTAATTTAGTTTTTAGCGGTCCGCCTCCGTGGACTCAAAAGTTAAATTAAAGTTAGATCTTAGACCAATTAAATTATATTATACATTGGATGTATATGAAGGTTATATAATTTAGTGGGAATATTTTGTTTGAAAATACATTATTTATCTCTTTAATAAAAATTGGTACTTATTAAATTTTGGAAATTTGCATATTTGTAGATAATGACTAATAACACTCAATCAATGTCGTTGCGATCGATCCTTGAGAAGGATAAGCTCGAAGAGAATGGTACTAACTTTATGGATTGGATCTATAGCATAAGAATCGTTCTTAGGCAAGAAGATAAGTTGTACATTCTCGATGGGCCTCTCCCTGCTGAACCACCGCCTACTGCCCCTAGGGCAGAAAGAGACAATTATAAGAAACATCGTAATGATTCTAGAGATGTAAGTTGTCTCATGCTTGCTGCTATGTGTTCAAAACTCCAACAAAGTTTGGAACATTTGGAAGCCTATGAGATAGGCGTGGAGTTGAGAACCATGTTTCAAGAGCAAGCTAGGCAAGAGAGGTACAAGACCATTGTTGCATTCACTACTTGTAAAATGAATGAAGGGCAACAAGTGAGTCCTCACTTTCTTAAAATGAAAGGTTATGTAGAGCATGTCACGACCCGAAAACTAGGCTCTATTTTATTAGTAATAAATAATTATTATTTATTTATTTGCTTATTTATTTATTTAAATTATTTAGTTATTTAAATATTTATGTGTGCATTTTGGGTCTCATGATGTGATCGTGCCTAGCATTTAATTGGTTAATTGTGCTAGTGTAGAGTGTTGGGTCTTAAATGTTAGTGGGGAAAATAAGATGATTGAGTTAGTGTGTAGGGGAGGGGGTCTATGTGTAAATTCTAGTTTATCATCCTACTTATTCCCTCTTTTCCCCTCACCTCCCTCACTTTCACCCTCCCTCATTCTCTCCCAGCAAACTCTCTCTCTCTCTTCTCCTCCATTGTAGAAGGTAAGTCTCTCTCTCCTTCTCTCTTCATTTCTATCATCTTCCCCTCATTATTTCTCATTTCTCATTTTATGAAAATGCTTAGATCGTTGAGGTGGTCGTTTAGAGCCAAGAAAATCTTGATTTGGAGAACTTTGATTTCGGGCCAAGTAAGTTACTTTCCCTCCCATTTATGCTAAAAATGGTCATCTTTAAGTCTATTCATGTTCTAGTTGATTTATATGGATTTCTTGGTTGTTTTGGAACCTATTTGCAATTTATTCATATTTTTGTGAAAATTTGGGTATTTGAATCATCCCTTGCTTGGGGTTGTCCAGACGATGTTCTAGGGTCCCTTTTGGCTTCTAAATGGTTTGGGTACATTAGGTTACTACTTGGTAGTGTTAACTTTGAATTTGGCTATGAAAATGGTGGATTTGTGTTGATTTTCGAATAAGAACCCAGGAAGAAGTCCTGCAAATTTCCTGGTCGGCGTTGGAGGCGCGCGCACCCTAGGGGGGGAGGCGCGCGCACCCCTCATCTTCTTTGTGGCGCATTTCCTTCTGATCATAGGAGGCGCGCGCACCCTGATTATGGGAGGCGCTCGCACCCTCTGTAAACCTTTGGCGAATTCCTTCTGATCGTAGGAGGCGCGCGCACCCTCTAGGGGAGGCGTGCGCACCCCCCCCCCCCCCCCTTCTCTTTCCCCTTATTGTCCGTTTTACGCTCATTCTTCCGGAGGCCATAACTTTTTCGTCCGGACTCCGTTTTAGATGTGTAAACTATCGTTTAAAGCTCTTCTCGAGTACTACAAGATGATTGGGTTTATTTAGTGGGGTTTCTGGTTTAGATTGTGTTGAGTTTTCAGAAGTGTTCTATAACACAAAATGTTATAACCGGTCCGTTGTGATCAAGTTTGGGGTATCTATTTGTGTGGGTCAAGGACCACTCTAGTGTGTGAAAATGGTTCCTTTGTGAACAAATGTGTGGTGAAACGTAACTAGGTATTATTAGTGAATGTTTGGTAATCTTATGATGTGTTCATGTTGGTCCAATCGAATTGAGTTTAGGATAAGACTTGGTCTAGGTTTTAAGCGATATCCTATAGTACCTAGAGGGTTGTTATGGACACCAAAGTATTGAATTGGTACATTTGGGATCATGTATGGAAATGTGTTACCTTTTTAGTTGTTCGGTTGAGTGTAAGAATTGGTCCGTCTATGAACGGATGTGAGACGTGAAATGGTGATTGGGCATCTATGGTGTGATTAGCCTAAGGAGTAATTATTCGGAGTTACTTGGAATTCCAGGTGTAATAAGATGGTTGAGTGCTTGTCCATAAGTACCCTCTATGAGTAGGCGTTTAGGGTCATCATGGTAATGGTTGTAGTACTAATTGAGAGTGACCGTTTGGGTTGTGCTCTTAATGAGTAACTTATGGGTATCATCTTTAGGATGTTTTGGTATGGAACCTTGTCTTGGAATCATTTGTTTTAATGATCAATGTTGTTGGGCTCCTTGTGAGAAATTCTGTTTATCGTGGTTGAACTCTTTTATGAAAGACTTCCGTTGTCGTTGTTGTTGAGACTTCTTGAGTAATAGTTGCATCCTTATGGTAATTATTGGGTATGGTTCCTTTGTGAACAAATGTGTTATGGTATTTGACTAAGTATTGTTTGAGAGTGTGGGTTTGGTCCGTTTGTGACCATGTTTGCAATGTATGAATGTGGATAACCGTTTGACTCTTTTTAGTAGCTTCGTGTGTTGATGTTGTTGTTGATCTCTTCATGAGAAATGGTTTGCATCCTTTGTGATGATTTTGGCTTGGTTCCCTACTTTGGAATCATTGCCCCGTTGTTGTTTCAAGCGAGTATTCATTACTGTGTGCTTTTATAGAGTCCAGCTGGCATTGTTGTGTTTGTTTTGGGCAGTGATGTATATTATAATGGCACGGGCCAAGTCCAGTATAATGTACTTCACTGGTAACCCAGTTTCCCCATGTTCAGTGGCCTTGAGTGGGATGCCCCTTCCCGTGATCGTGGTTGGGATGAGCTAGCTCCTATGGTGAGTATTCTAGCTATTGGCTTGGGGTATGACTATGTGTTATTTCCCCCATTACTGGTTGTTGTTGTTACTTGGTTTCGGAACCGGCTTCAGCTCTTTCATGCTGCTCAACGGACTCTTCTCGAGGATTGTGTTCCGTCTCTAGAACCTTGGCTCAGTATCCACTTATGAGTGTTTATTTCCGCATTATGTGCTGCATGATGAGCTGGTCGTTATTTCCAACCGGTATGGGACGGTTGGCGATAGGGAGCCTCTCATTTGTTGTTATGTGATTGTATGCTATGATTGATTATTGGATATACTGTTCATGATAGCATGACATCTAGTTGCATTTAGTAGCTTACTGAGATTTTATCTTACCCCGTTTCTTGTTTCAAATTGTTTTTCCTTAACCCCCTCAGGAAAGCAAGTGGTATCGTTTGAGGTCCGTTGTATCGGGAGTCTTCTGAGCAGGTTGATCGCCTTTGGGGTAGTTACTCTTCAG